>SNQJ01S0104704.1:5188-63498 GCA_010110895.2 Picea sitchensis
AACTGAAAGAGAATATTCTCCAGGTGGAATATTCTCCCCTAAAATATAGGAGACTAGACAATGACTAATTATGACTAATAAACAAGGAATAACCTTAGGAAAAATAAATCCTAGGTGTGTGTGAAGTAACTCCAACAGTGAGCATCAACACACTTATGCACTAGCCAGGAACCATAAATAAGAGCAATCCAGAGGTGCATGGAAGCCTACCAACACTATAGGAAGACATCAGACTAGAGAACCACTTCCATGGCAACATTGACAGGATGCAAATCCATATCAGGGTGGAAAGGCAACAATTGAACATCATGTTCTTCTTCCATTAGGATGAGCATATGGTCATACTTGGTACTAGTTGGCTATATTTCTTAGTCGATCATATTGTATGGTTTCTTCCTGTGTTTCTAGGATGAAACATGTGAAGGGGATGGAATGTAGTATACCTAGGGAGGTAATATGGGGTACCAAGGGAGATATCCAATGGGAATGTGGTTATGTATTATTAATGGAGGTCATTCAATGTAAGGTGGACTAGGTCCACTATATTATTAAATAAGGCCCATTATGGTAGTTAGATATAATAAATAGGATTTCTAGAAGATTATTTCTTTAGAATGTTCCTAGAAGATAGAGAATGTTATATAAAGAAGTGTAAGCAATGCATTCAATCATTGTGAAGAATATTGTTATTGTACCAAACAATGATTACTTGAGGAGTTTTATCCTTCCATAAGGATTAATATATGGTGTTACACTACCTAAAGGGTTTCTCTATTTCTTGTGTTCAGTGTTTGGTGAATGGTTTGGTTTATTCTTGTTGATATTGCAAGTTTATTTTGAGACTTATCTTCAGATCTATTCAAGTACTTAACAAAAAGTTTTGAAAGATCTCCATGATGGTCCAACTCGAGGTCGTTTTTCTTGTGAGACTACAACTGACAAAATATTAAGAGTTAGACACTACTGACATACTCTCTTTTGAGATGCCCATGTTTATGTATGGAAATGTAAAATGTGTTAATTAAGCATGAGAAGAGATAAGAAAGAATCAATCCTAGTTCAACATGTTATTATTAGTATACCATTCAATCAACGAGGCATTCATATCATGGGAGAGATAAAACCCCATTCATTGAAGTAGTTCAAGTATATTGTAACCATGACAAATATATCATCATGTGCTCTAAAGTTGTCCCTTTAACATAAGTAAATGAAAAGGTGGTTATTCAATTCTTGAAACAACATTTAATCACTAGGTTTGGAGTTCCTTTTTTTATTGTGTTTGATAATGCTACTTATTTTTCTTCATATTTATTAACTTAATTTTCATTGGATAAAGGGATTTTTTTAAGGTATTCAACTAACTATTATCCACAAGGTAATGGAGTAGCCAATTCAACCAATAAAAATATTATCCATATTTTGAAAAATACTATAACGGAGAATTATAGAAAAATATTATCCATATTTTGAAAAATACTATAACGGAGAATTATAGAAAAATATTATCCATATTTTGAAAAATACTATAACGGAGAATTATAGAAATTGGCACAATGATTTTACCAATGCTCTTTGGGATGATAGAGTTAATCCTAAGGAGGAATTGGGTAACTCTCCTTATTATTTGGTATATGGGTAAGAATCAATTCTTCTAATCAATATTGTGTTTCCATCCATACAATTGTCCTGGGATTTGAGGGGTCAACCTTCTTCTATCCTTCAGAATAGGATTAATACATTGATCATGTTGGAATAAGAAAGAGAGAAATCCAATAATATGTTTGCATATCACTAGTGGATCATGAAAATATGGTTTGATAAACATAAGGTTAGTGATAAGAATTTTAAGTAGGTGATCTAGTTTTGAAATCGGACAGAGTCAAGGAGCCCAAAGGAAAACACACTAAGTTTCAAAACTTTTTTCCCAGTCCTTACCATGTTGCACAAAAGATAGGAGCTGATACATATATGTTACAAAGCTTAGAAAGTGAAATTTATTTTCTTACTTTCAATGGCCATATTCTCAAAATATACTCCACCTAACCTCTTTCATGAGAAGCTTCATGTATCATAGTTTTATTTCCTTTATTTGTTGCATTTCTTTTACTTTCATTACTTTTGGTTTGTGGTTTTTTCTTCATAAATTTATTTACTTTGTTGTTTGGATTTTTCTTCACAAGATTTTGTTTACTTGGCCATGGTTTACATGTTTTGAATTTTGTTATTTCCCTAAAAGAATTTTTAAAGGTGTTGAGTTTTCAATATTTGGTGAGATAAGGCATATATCTCTGCACACCTTATATTTTCTTCTATAAAAAGTGTTAGGAGTCTGAAAGTGTTTATAGTTTCTCTTATATGTAACCTTGAAGGAATGCCATGTTATGTTGGTGGAGGTGATAGCTATTTTAAAACATGAATGAATCAAACAATTCATAAAATCTAATGCCATGACCTAAATGATGAGGAGAAGTTTATGGATGTATTTATTCTTATTTAAAAAGGATAAGCCTCATGCATAAGTATTTGATTCACTCCCTTACTAATAGGTATCATCCTCATGAGTCTAACGATTGTTTCACTTGGGATACCCCTTGAAATAAATAATATCAAAAAATATAAAAGAAGAAGAAGAAGAAGAATGTTATCAAAAAATATAAAAGAAGAAGAAGAAGAAGAATGTTTTCAAGGAAAAGGGTTTTAATTCAAAGTGAAATATATTAATGATGAGAAAATGAAGATATCTATATTGGGGATATAGATTCTCACTAGTATCAAAGAAACGTCTTTGATATCAGGGTGACTACATTGAGGCTATGGATGTTCACTGGAAGCGGAGCAATACGAGAAGGACGATAGAGTTACTTAGAGATTATAAGAATCCCTTGACATTGGAAGTTTGATATAAACCAGTTCCTTCCTCAAAGTTAAAGTCATTTATCAAAATGACTTATCTTTTATGTTTTGTTAAGAGTTGATTCCCCATGGTAGGGAAAATGTTGTTTTCTAAGTTATATAAAAGGATCTATAAGTATTGTTAGGTTCTGAGTTATGTTATAAGTTCTCTCTACTTGAATTGATCTATTTTTTAAGACATGTATACAAATATGTTAGATATGTCCAATAAATAACCATTTTTTATGTCCACAACACACCCTAAAATTTCAAAATTTTGTGTACCACGTTTTTAGGATCTTTTTATTTTTGCAAGTAATTTTCGCGTTTTAGTGGCAATGATTTCTTGTATATCATACAGTTTGAAAGCATCTTTTAGTCTTGAAGAAAGAAAACAAAATTTTATGATTCCTTTAGACTTTTTTTTAATTGATTAGGGTTACTTGTCGGTTCTAGGAGTCCTGGGGGTTTAGCTACTCATTGGGAGTAGGAATCCCCCTGACTTCCTTTGTTTTTCTAGGATTAAAGAACTTTGTATGAAGTTTGTTTCGTGTTGATGTAGTTATCATGGACATGGCTGCGAAAACTGACCTTCTACAAGATGTCATGAACCTTATGAACCCTTTGGATGAGGTAGAATGGAACAGGGATGGACTTTTTAGAAAGGTTGACTTGGCTGGCGGGATTCCCGGAACCTCGTCATGTACATTTCGATCCTTACCTTTCCCAGGGGACCATAATGATTCCACACACCTCTCAAGAATGGGTATTCTTTCGACTCGGTCTCCCCTTACCATCCCGTGTGGAGGTGGCCCCCCTACTACTACTGTTACTATTCCTCCCCTGCTTACCTCGATGTTGGATTCACAGAGAAGAAAAGGGGACAAAGGTCAGAGCCTGGATGGACAAATTAAGAACCCCTCACAAAATCGCCATCATGTTGTGTTTTGGAAACAAGCGTGGAATCCAAATAAAAGAGTATGAAGGATGGTCTTAGGAGTTGATGTGGGTCTAGAATAGGCCTGCAGACTAGCTTTGTGTGGGATGGTAGGGAGACATTCCTACTCGTCTTTAGCAGATACTCCTATCACATCTTGGGTACATAAAACCTGGGCTCCTCTCCTCGGATATATCCCTAAGATTCTCAATCTCACGAAAGGGTGGTGGGGCTTCATATGAAAGTCCTCGGAGGATGTCACCTTACTCTTGGATATATTTTAGGTGTTGGGAGGTAGCACACTCTTGTTGAAAAGGTGGAGGGTGGATTTTGACCCTGCTACTGAACATTTTCAAAACAGGCACCTGTGGGTTCTACTATCGGGACTGCCACTACATCTATGGAACGAGGGAGAACTCAAGGATATAGGGAATTCTCTAGGTAAATTTATTACTCTGGACACCACGACCCTGTCTTCATCAGTCAGGAAAGTGGGAAGGATCTTGGTGGAAATAAACATACATGAATGGTTGCCATAACTTTTGGATATAGAATGGAGAGGCCGACACACCAAAAAATGCCTTGATTATCAAGGAATCCCCTTTAGATGCAATGGGTGTCATTGTATTGGTCATCTTCGGAGAGATTGCAGTGACAAAGTGGCTGAGGAGAAGCTAGAAGATACCCTTCTACAGGAAGACCCCAAACGTATATGGATGAAGAGGTATCCATGGGTGTCGCTCCATACCATTCTACAGTTGAGGATGAGGCCTCTTTGGAGTCGGAAAACTCACTATCGGGTAAGTTAAAACTGTTATGTCCCACACTCTTTTCTTCATTATCCTTCTAGGAAAAGGAAGCGATAGAAAACTATGGGTGGCTGATGCGTTCTATTTCAGGCACCAAAGGGGATATTTTAGGGGTTCATGGATGTGCAGAGCCTGTAAAGGATTCAATGCCTTCCTTTGGTGATAGAAGAAGGTCTCCAAGAATGGACAACGAACTATACATAGATAGTCTAGCAACCACTACACTTAGCCCCTCTGTAGGGGTGTCGTTGAGCTCAGTTTCTCAAGAGGAAGAGGCAAGGCCCTTGAACTTGCTTCCCATCCCATCTTACTCGGTTATAAATGTGTCTTTAGTGGAGCTGAGTCTTAGGGAACCTGAGGAGGACGAACAATATCTCAACACAGTTCTGGAATCACTGATTCCTTTTCTTAAGGATAATGAAGAAGTTGTCAAACTACCCACCTTTGTAGGGAGAAAGTGTTTGGACCAGGCAGAGTCATCTGAGGCGAGTAGTGCCAAGAACAAATAGGTGATACTAAGGAGAGACTTCGCTTTCTCAAGGGGTTTAGTTACAGAGATTTCCCCCATAAAAATGAGAATTTGTCGAAAGAATATAACACTTAACTCGGTAAAGACTACAGAGTCAAAACCTTCCTCCAGTGATGCTAGGCCTCTTAGAGAAATGAAGGCCTTGGCGCAGTCCAAGTAATTCTTTTACTCTCCTTAAATGTTCGAGGGATTGGAGGCACCCTCAAATTTTCTTCCATTCGACACATTTTGGAACAAACCCACCCTGAGATTATTTTTTTCCAAGAAATACTAGTTACAACCTAGAAAGCGAGAGACTTCTTACTCTTGTTTCGACTAGAATGGGCCATCTCCTCGGTAAATTCTGTCAAAACTTTAGGTGGGCTTTTAGTTGCTTGGGACCCAACACTTTTTGACCTAGCCCCATATCTAACAGTGGGGAAATATTGCTTATAGGTAGGAGTCGCATTAACCTTAAGGAGCTAGCATTTCTCAATATTTATGGACCATGTACAAACATGAAGGCTTTCTAGAATTCAGTGGAAGGCAGCTACATACTGTCTATAAAAAAATTAATAGTGGTCGGTGATCTAAACCTCATACTCTCACCAGAGGAGAAATGGGGTGGTTGTAGGGCTAGTGAAGTTGATGACTACTATATTGATCTTTTTACCTCCAGAAACCTTATTGACATCAAGCCGTCAAAAGTGGTTCCCACTTGGAGGAATGACCGCCTTGGGCAGGCAACAATTTTACGAAGATTAGACAAGTTTTTAGTGGAAGAAGATCTTATTCTCGAAGTGAGTTTTTATTGGTCTTGGGTTGAACTTACCTATATATTGGACCACACTCCAGTACTCCTACAGCTGGAGGATCTGTCGATTTATAAAAAGTACCCTTTCAAATTTAATGATGAGTGGCTCGACGAGAAGGAGTTTATGGTTTTAGTGAATAGAGTTTGGCAATATCTGGTTTATCATTTTGAAAGAGGCAAACAAAAGAGGCTGATTTGGAAGCTACAGGACCCTAAAAGACTTACCAAAATCTGGATTAAGTAACTGAAGAACAAAAATAAAACAAAATTGACTGAGGTTGAAGATGATATTAAAGAGTACATTAAAATTTTGACCAAAGACCATTGTAATTAAGAAGACGAGCCAATCTTGCGGAGCCTAGAGTATGACAAATATGAATTACTAAGGAAAGAGGAAGAAACTTGGTGATTACGAAGTAGGGCACTCTAGATAGCTGGACGAGAAAAAAACACCAGGTATTTTCACAAACTAGCAAGCTACAATAGAAATAAAAATCATATTTGGGAAATCCAAAGCGAGGCAGGTGACCTAGTCACGGATAAGGAATCCATTAAAAAAGAAGCAGTGCGCTACTTTAAACTTTTATATAGGAAGAAGAATATAAGGGACTTAGCTGATAAATACAAGGCGGTTGATCACTTTCCCTTGATGGTCGATGAAGAGGATTCGAGAACACTTTACATGCCAGTTACAATGGAGGAATTGAAAGCTGTACTTGTTCATTGTAAGAAGGAAAACATCTCGGGCCCGGATGGGTGGACAACAGAGTTTTTTTTTCATTTATTTGAACTAGTGGGGGAATATCTCTTAGCTATGGTGGAAGAGTCACGTACTATAGGAACTATCGGGGCTGGGCTAAACTCTACTTTTTTTACATTGATTCCGAAGGTCAATAATCCAAAAACCTTCTAAGATTTCCACCCAATTTCTCTGTGCAACATGTGTTACAATCTTATTTCAAAAATTATTGCCAACCGAATTAAACCCTTCCTGTCCAAGTCAATTTATTTTGAGCAGATGGGCTTTCTGAAAGGTAGGCGCATCCAAGATGCAATTGGAATAGCTCATGAAATCCTACATAGTATAAATAAGAAGAAGCTAAAATCCTTCGTCCTCAAGATGGATTTAAAGAAAGCATACGATTGCATTGACTGGGATTTCCTTAGATTGAATTTGCACAAAATCGGTTTGGGGATACACATGACCAATTGGATCTTCTCTTGCATCAACTCCTCGTCCTTTGCAGTCTTACTAAAGAGGGAAGCCACAGATTTTTTCAGAAGCGGGAGGGGGGTTAGGCAGGGATGCCCTCTTTCACCCCTCCTATTCATCTTAGTTATGGAGGGACTCGGCTTATTATTGAATAATAGTATGGCGATTGGAGATATATCAGGGATAAAGGTTGCTAGATTGACAAAAATCCTACATCTACTATTTGTAGACGATGTCCTCATTATGTTCAAAGCAAGCCTCTCAGAATGGTGAGAGATCAACAAACTATTTAGTTTCTTCTGTAGAGCTTCCAGTCTTGAGGTGAACCTTATAAAGTCTATTGTCCATTTTAGGGGACTCTCGGAGTCAGAGTTGAGACAATACAAATCTTTCCTCCCCTTTTCTTTCAGTGGCCTCTCTATTGGTTTTCAGTACTTGGGATATACTTTGAATATTGGAGCACAACGTGCAACAGACTGGAGTTGGCTTATTAAAAAAGTTACTAATAAAATTGACCTTTGGTGCAATAGGTGGTTGTCATTAGGTGGGAGATACATCTTGGTAAAATCAGTGTTGGAGGGCCAAACAATATTCTGGATTTCTATGGAAGCTTTACCTCGGTCAGTATTAACTAAAGTTAGGAAGCTGATGTTTAATTTTTTATGGAATGGACAGCAGGACAGGAAAAAATACAACCTCTGTCGTTGGTATATTCTATCTAAACCCAATAAGAATGGGGGTTGGGGGATTCAGAATCTCAGACATTTCAATTTAGCATTGAATACGGCCACTCTTTGGTGCATATTAACACAGGAGAGTCTTTGGCACCTGGTGATTAGGGAAAAGTACCTTCAGAATTCCACCCTTATCGATTGGATCATAAGACTGAGCCACAATTGTGGTTCAGCTTCTAGGATATGGATAAGCCTCCTACGCTCGTTGCCATTTATCATTCACTGGCTTACTTGGTACCCAGGAGATGGACATTTGATCAATATCGGGCGTGACAGAATCCTTGGACTGGGTATTGATTCTTTGCTCAACATTGAACTTATCCTGGCGCTAAGGCAAAGATAGATTACAACACATGCTCATGTAAAGTTAGCGCAGGAGTCTTTTTTGTCTGTAGAGAATTGGCGGACGAGTGATGATTTCGGGCTGGTGGGAGACCTCGTAGATGAGTGGACGTTATAATCCGAAATCTGCATGGAGCGGGTATCAGACTCATGGATAATCAACTGGATGAGCTCAGATGGACAGGAGGAGACCGCTCTGGGGATATCACGGTTGAAAACTGCTACAATGCTATCCTTACCACTCATAACTTACCGATTTGGAGCGGCTGGAGATTAAACTTCTGGAAGTTGTGCGATCAACTGAAAAAAACTCGGTTTTTTTGGTTGGCATTGGAAAATATAAATAGGATACTAACCTGGGATTTGTTGTTGAAGAAAGGATGGATAGGGCCCAGAATTTTGCTTCCTATGCAAAGCAAGCACAGAAGATACCCCACCTTCTCATTCATTGCACATTTACAAAGAATGTTTGGGCAATCATAGCGCAAATTCTTAAGTCTGATTGTGTGTAGTATGGACAGACCATTGATGAGTGCTTGGAGATGTGGTTCTCGAACAAGGAAAGGTCCAAAATGCTCCCTCTAATCATGAGCTGGTACGTATGGAAGGAACATAATCAGGCATTGTTTGAAGGGAAGGCTCCTTCGACGATTACAGTTGCAAGGAAAACCATTGGAGTGCTCAGGAAAAAAAAAGAGACAACAAGCCACTATTATTAAGAAAGAAAACTTTCTTTAGAATCCTTAGTTACAATGTGGCCTGTTTTGATGGGGCAGTGTCAGCAGCTGGTTCTTTATGTGGGGCAGGAGGTACACTGAAGTGCTCTAATTCTATAGACTACAACTGCTTTATCAATTGTGGCTAAGGGAATAATACCAAATCTGAATTAATGGGA
The DNA here is from genome assembly GCA_010110895.2 of Picea sitchensis. NCBI lineage: Eukaryota > Viridiplantae > Streptophyta > Pinopsida > Pinales > Pinaceae > Picea > Picea sitchensis. Next base: position 14,336 of record SNQJ01S0104704.1, read on the forward strand.
GCTTGGGTACCTACAAATTCAGCAATTTTAGATGTTGGGGAATTCCAAAGTGATCATCGATTGGTTCAAGACAAATGACAGGCTTCAAGCTACTAATATTGAAGGGTGGAAGACCAGAATTCAAGAATTGAAGGAAACCTTTCAAGATATTAGCTTCCATCACATTTACAGGGATTTCAATGAGGAGGCGGACAAATTATCTAAGCGAGCACTTTTTTCTCCAAAAAAAAGACTTATTTTTTTCACTTGGGATGGGAAAAATGAGGGGCCTTTTCTCCATTTGGACCTTTTCTAAGTTTTTTTTCCCTTCCGATTTATGAGTTACTAGACCTTAAGGGGGAAAGTATCGATCTATTGATATGTTATGTAAATACTTAAGTCAAAATTCAGTTGTTTTGCTTGAAGCAAGCAAGGTAGGGTTATTAGGAACGCTGGGAGGACAATTTTTTGATCGACGGTATTGTTATGCGGTTTTTTGTGCCGGTAGATCGAGCTTAGTGACTCTTTGTGCATGTAAAAAGAAAATTATTTAATATAATTTTTGAGCGAATTTTCTTTGGAAAAAAAAATTCATTAGGGTTACTTATTAATGAATTCTAGTCACTCTCATTGCTTTACCAGAGTGAAATTTAAGGACCACACCAAAGTGAAATTTAAATGTTGATTGAAAATGAATTTGGTGCGTCGATATGAAAGTGAATTGAAGGCATTGATATGAAAGTGAAATGAAGGTGTCGATGCTAAAGTGAAATTTTTTTACTGATAAGTTCCCATCGGCGGTCACTTTTTACTTTTTCCATAATGTAAAGTTGAAAAACGCAGCAATGGTAAAGTTAAATTTCACACCAATGGCACTTATTGTTGTCATTCTTTGACTTTCGAGCTTCACCATTTTAAGGCCCAATTGGTGACCATGCTATGCGTAATTCCCAAGGTTACATACTATTACTCACCCAAAATTACTTTTCCATCGTTGTATTTCAAAACACATCGAGACACAAAAGTGATGAACGAAAATCAAAAAGAAAAGATGATGGCCATTAATTCAATGATCAAGTGGTTAAACTATCCAATTGGAATTTGTATTCTTAGAATTTGGAAATCCAATTGATTTTAATCTAGATCTAGTCATCATGCTTCTTTATTTAGGTAATTTGATTATAAATTTTCAAAGATTCATCATTTGAATCACACAAAGTTTGAATTTGAAAGTTGTGAGTGAGGATTGAGGATTGTAAGAGAAATTTATGGTTTTTGAGCTTGGTCTCTCAATTAGGATTGCAATTCGATCTACAGCTAGTTTTTTTGAGGTGATTTATTTTCGGTTATACCTCTATGCAGGGTGGAGTGACATTTTGAGTTGGAGTCAATTGTGTGCACCATGTTTTATTATTAAATTGCATATCATTCATGATTCATCAATATAGGTATGTTTCTAAAATTGATATCTTATAATGCATGCAATTCTTTGTAGAAAATGTAGACTGGGAGGGAGGATTGACATTCCATTCTGGGAGTATAAATCTTTGTTTTTTATTTTCTTCAAACTTAATTTCAAATTGGTGTCATAATATGTCTCAATTAATCTTCATTGTAAAATTCAACATAATGTTCTTGGAAATAATTTTCTAATTAGTATTATCACTATGTATGGATATAATTTTCTTCTTTAATATATTTACATGTTGTATTTCATTAAGGAAAAATTTCATCAAGGATACCACCCGTAGAATCCCCACAAAGTATCTGAAGGGGAAACAACCCAAGGAGTTGATCAAAACCTCTCAGCATAAACCAATAGATATTGAAACTTTATTTGAGGAGGATGTCCTATAATTTAAATACCTTTACCAAAGGAACAAATCCAAATCCCGTATGTAGGGATACCAAAGCTACCATGGTGGGAAAAACTTATTTCCCTGGGTGGAACAAAATATATCAAAAATTTCATAAGGAGTACTTCCTAGAAGTGATTCCTCAGAATGACCCTGAAATAAGGGAAGCTAATGTTCCATGTCCTACATTGAAACCATTAAGTGGATTATCGATCATACCAACATATGAAACAATACCATTATTAGTGATGATGACATATGTGTGGGTTGTTTTTTGGTAGTAAACTTGGAGAGATATTATAAGTTCCCAAAGTCTAAATCACACCGAGTTAAAATCTTTGTGAAGCAGTTTCATGAGAAACATGATGACAAGAAGATTCTAGCTAGTTAGTGGAGGGAAGACAAAAGGTTATTTAATAAACAAGATGGAGCTACTTCATTACCAATATGACAGAACCATATGTGTATTCTATTGACCTAATATCTAGAATATATGGAGATATTGTACACATTTTAAGGATTCTTGGGTGTCATTGGCTTATACAGTGGTTACTAGTGCTAGTTTGTTTACATGGGATGCTATATTATCTTACCATCTTAACTGAATGATTGAGAAAGTGCAGAAAGAAAAGAAAAATACCAGGGTAGTCTCAACATTTTATATGAAATATTACATTCTAGATTCATTCTACACCACTAACATGTTTGGAGGTATTAATTTGAGTTGGCATGTTATAGAATCCTCGATACATGTCTATTTCTAGATTTTGACAGAGAATAAGTATAAGAATAATTACTCATATACATGTGATCATTTCTTATACTATATTTATAGGATCATATTTTTCAAAGAGATCCTGAGACTATCTAAAGAGGACATGAAATTTATTGGATACATTAGAAACTAGTACCTCCAAGAATTTTTCACCTACACGAGAATCTATGGTGCAACTATAGAACCACATCTATTTCCCAAATATACACTAAACAAATTGTCTTTGGGAGCATTGACCTATCCAATAGTGTTGAGGGGTTTCAGCACTTCATTGTAGATAAATCCAAGAAGAATAATTTTATCCCATACAATTGTATCTTCAGTCATCACTATTTGAAGTATCCAAGGATTTCTAGATAGGATGCCAACTCTATGCTTGAGTATATGTTTCATCATGGCCAGTTCAAAAGATAATATCCTAAAGTTCTATTATCCAAGCATTGTGACTTAGTATCCCTATACTTTCCATACAAACATGAGACTTGGGAAGATGAAATTCCTTAAAAAAATTCCAAGAGTTGGGAATAATTCGTTGAAACATTCAAGCCTGGTAACATCCAGTGCTATGTCCACTAAGGAACAAGAGGAAGAAATAAATCATAGGCTAGCTGAAGTAGAAAGAAATAGAAATGAAACATAATAAATTGAGAGGATAGAAGAAATAAGGCTCAAAGAGGAAATTAAGATGAAGGTAGTCCAAGATGAGCAATGAAGGAAGTAGGAAGAGGAAGGACTATGGAGGAATATTGAAGAGGAAATAATAAAGGGGAAAGATGAAGAAAGTACACATTTGTAATTGGAGAAGAAAAGTAAATCATTTGAAGTTGAGAAGAGGTAAAAATATGTGTAATATGATCAAGAGAAGAAACAACAACAAGAAGATATTATGATAAATATGGAGGAAGAAAGGGTTCAACAAGAAGAAGGAGGAAGAATAATAGAGATTACTTGATGAAGAACTTAGAAAAAATAGAAGATGAATAGAGTAATATTGCAAAGGAATAAACGAGAAAATAAGAAAATGAGTTATAGTTATAAAATAAGAGGAACGAAGAAGAATATAAGAAGAAGAAAATAGAATAAGAGGAAAAGAAAAATAAAGAGGAGGAGAGAATGCACTAGGAATATTATGGGAGTGACAAGCAAAAAATAATGTAGGCCCAAAACCAACAACAAACTCAATAGGCTACAACACCATCTAGTGAGGTGATAGCCAGCTATGGAACAATTTCATACCCTTGGTAGTCTAGAAAATATTGTGAAGTGGGGATCAACCTATTCCAAAGTCCCTTGAAGAATTGGTGGACCTTTATTACTATTGGGCCCTTCATTTTTGGAAATGGATAAGAATAAAAGAAGTGGCATAAAAATTCAAAATCAGTCGTGCAAAATTTAGAAGTCTAGAAGCAACAAAAATAGTCAAATGAAAAACACAACAAATAAAAGCTTTGGAAGAAACAAAAAGGGGAAATACAACGAGCAAATTAAAAAATGCAGGAAGCATAGAAGAGTGGATTTGACACAGTCTATAGACTGTGTAAAATACACAAAACTATAAATAAAAGGGAAATTTAACAAGATAGGGTTAATGATTCTAACAATACTAATAATATTGTTGTGATTGTTGGTTTTTGTTATTATTCCTATGGTTTGGGCCTATTTTTCTATTTTCCTAGTCGAGTATTATGATAGTCTCTGTGGGTACCAGTGCTACATTTGCAGTAGATTTTGAGTATGTATGTTTTGTGCAAGATGATATATTGTAGATCTGGGTATTGTGAGAGGATATTTGTGAGAATATAAGTTGTAATAATCGTTTGTACCACTATTTCTAATACAATGATATGATTTGGGGCCTACAAATTTGTTTCCAAGGTCATCTTTCATTTTATAAATGGATCTGTAATGTTATTGTGTATCTTCTTATTCTTTTCCTTTTATAATATTATATGAATGTTCTTTCAACCTAACTTGATAGTTAACTTATGGATATGAGTGGTATAAACGTATATCTAATGTTGCATTCTCCATAACGCCTTTCATATTTCAAGTCTCGACTGCACTTCGGGTGAGACCTTCCCTTGTACAAGGTTGAATATGCCAGTGTACCTAGACTAGATCGGTGTTTTTTTGTTGGAAACTACCGAGAACCCTGTTCTTGATCTTGCCCCAACAAATGGTTCCTTTTGTGGGACCATTCTTTAGAAGGATTTTTTAGAGTATTCCTCATCGGATCTATAAGTCTGAGCTTGAAAACTTGTCAAAAAGGAAGTATTAGGTGTTCAAAGGACAAGATGTTGAGTTGCTACACAATAATTATAAGGTTGCAAAAGATATCATCTTCTATTCTGAGCCTACTAGTGACAAATACAAGATCTTATGGATCAAGTTCCTTGAATATTTATTTCAGTGGTTAGATTAGCAATAAGAAGCCCCAAAATACAAAGATCAGGTCAAAAAGAGATATAACTATACTACTGAAAGTCTAGCAGCTCTTCACCGCTTAGATCATCAAATATTATGAGTTGTAGATTTTTGGGTGCAGAATATTCTAGAAGGTTACATTATTTAGTTTGTTGCATAGAATCATCAATCCTTTTCGAAGGCAGAAGAAATATTTAGAGAAGGAGCTAGAGGAATCTTTTTGTGGGAAATACCTCTATGGATCAAGGTCCTCTTGTTAGAAGAAGGAAAGTTTCCTATTCTCTCAGGTAACATGGTGACTTGAACCCTTTTGCTCAAAGGAAAGGTCATTTATGGGAGGATTCATGAGTTGAGTAGTGGAAGCGTCTCCTCAAGGCACGGGGGGTCGTCAAGAGAATAGTGCACTAGATGAATGAAATTTGAGTAGGGATTCCATTGGTGAAAAGAGGTGGCAAAAACATATGATAATAGTGTTGAATATAACCAATCCATCATGGGAAGAGATTGGCCTTGATGGTAATCATAGAAAGGAGTTAGAAGAGTTGTCGAAGTTGAAGAGATGGGGAAGAATGGCCAGTCAATGGTTGAAAGAGTGAAGTAGTAGAATAAGTGAAGGTCCCCAAGTAAGCATATAGGAGGGAGAGTGTTCAAAAGATACAACTAATAGGGTAAAAGTAGGCATTGTTTCTGATAAATATGTTTCATCCCGGACCTTAGACGAAGTTGTGAAAGAACCTGAACCTGGTACTCTAGAAGACACATGCATACATAAAGAAGGGAATATAGAATTGAATGAAAATGAGACCCCCATATCAAAGAGATCCATTTAGGAGGAAAATGATCTATTCTTGAATCACCTATTCCCCCATTGCCATCTACAAATATGGTATTTCCTATTTTCAAAATCCTTCAAGTAGTTCCTGTTTTGTAAATTTGATCAGTAGTAATAGTGTGAGTGTAGAAAGTTCTAAAGTTATATCACAACCAGGACCATGTGTTTTTATTTTAGTAAAACCTATAAGTTCATCTATGGGAACACAAGATGCATGATCCCTTACCCAATACCATGATTTTTTGGGAAAGGGAGAAGAGGATGTTGAGAAACACTACATTATATGTGAATCCATCTAGAGGTATCGAGGGACTCCAAAAGCGAACAAGTTGGTTGAGTTTCATACCACTTTGAGAGGAAAATATCTCATATGGTACATGAAGATCATTGAGCGAGGGATTGAAGGAAAATATTGCACTCTGGTAAAGTTAAGAGAGAGGTTTATTGCAGAATTCCAGTTGCTACACTTAGAACAACAACCACTCTCTACGTTGAGGGAGAAAAACAAGAGAGATGGGGAGTCTGCATGGGAGTATATTCAGAGATTTAAAGATGAAATAGGGATGTTGGAAAACCCTATTCATGAATACCATCAAAGGGAGTGGTTTATGCATGGTTTTATACCTTTGGCTCACATCCCTTTAACCCATCAGAGGATAAATTATTTATGAGAAGCATTGGAACAATCCATGAAGATTGAGGCTATGGCAAGCTATCCGAGAAGTTTGAGAATTATGAGACCCCTTGAAGATGCTAATATTTCACAACTTAAGGGTCATATCTCTGCATTAACTCATAATATACAAGAGTAGAACCTTCAAAAGGAAAGTCAATTCCAAGTATGGTGTACAAGCTATTGCATCGAAGGTAATATGACAAACGAATGTCCAAGATTTAGGGGTGTAGGACCCTTGAGTACTCCAATGTGTCTCTGACAGTAGGACCAGCTAGAGGAGTTTCACAAGTTTCTTATACAATGCCAATTCATGGACATGTTCAATATCATTCTTTTTCAAATAATCAAGGGGGTTATAGCAATGAGTACTATGAGATCGATCAAAGTCATGGGAATTTTCCACAACATTGCCCCATTCTGCAAAAGTATACATATTTGTTGAATACAATGTATTGTGAGTTATGTGGTTCTCCATCTCATAAAAAAAAATCAATGACATGATCTAGATGCACCTGTGGATATATTGGATTGGTCAACGCTTATAGTAAATGAAGGCCCTCAAGGATTTGGAGGGGGCTGAAGAGGTGGAGGTTGATACCAAGGAGGATGGGCTGGAGGAAGAGGACCAATTAGTTGTTACAATTGTGATTAACAAGGACACCTTACAAGAGATTATCAAATACCAATAAGACCCTGGTGTGCATACCGCGGGAACAACACTCATGCTACTAAATATTGTCCTGATATGAATGCAAAGTGGGAATATTGTGTCAGAAAAAAAGGAGAAAWWTTCATAAATTCTAAGCTTAGGGCTGTAGGTGAAGGAATGGGGCCTAATATTAATATCATTACCAAAGTAGGAGAAAAGACTGGTATTGATGCAAAAAGYACACATCAAATTAGAATTCATAAGGTTGTGCTAGAAAACACTAAGTATGATCCTGTATGGAAGAAGGAATTCTTCAAGAATGCAATCTAGTTTTTCAAATAGATGCCTAGTCCCTTAACACTTGAAGTTGTAGAAACTATTTTCAAGTTGAATCCTCATCAACCAAGGATCACCAAAGAATCATCTACTCATATGGAATGTTCGAATAATTCATATACAATTGTCAATATTTGGTTCCAACTATTTTCTAACATTTTAGATGATGAGAACCTCATTGATAAGTTGCATAGCATTATAAAATTATCCTTGGGAGATGAAGGAAATCTATAAGAGTTCATTGTTTCTAACCTCCCTGAGAGAAACACAAGTAGATTCTAAAGAAGAAAGAGGTGGACAGGAAGGGAATTCAGATTAAATTCCGAGATAGATGATTATGAAATTAAGGATGTGATGATGGATATAGGATCTGATGTTAATATTTGGACAAAGAAAACCTAGGAGGCAATGGGAAAACACAAGTTAGTTTATTCCCCTATTTAGTGGTGAATGGAAAATCAATACTGAATCTTTCCAGTTGAGAGGATACAAAATGTCGAAGTAGATTTGGATGGTGTCAAAATAGTATTTGAATTTGAAGTTATTGAAGTTATGGGAGAAAATGATTCATGTCCAACTTTGTTAGGTATTGACTGGGCCTATGAAAACTATGTTATCTTAAAAAGGAAACCATGACCTTTGAGTATGATGGAATGAAATTCACCCAACCATTAGACCCCTACCAAGTCCCATAATATAATGATCCTGCAGAAGATAACATCGAACAAGATGTAGTCAATCAATTTTATACAATGATTACATGGAAACGAGTTGATTATATTAACCCCACTGTAGATGGCTCAGTGAGTTGGAGGAGTGTTCAATATGGGGATGAATATTTTGAAACAAAATTTGATAATTGGAAACAAGGAAGGTATGGAAATTTCTCCAGGTGTTTCACTATTGTTCATTATGTTAGATGGATTGGGACAGATCTTAGAGAATGTCCAACTTATGATGGGACTTTCTTTTTACACAGTTTCCTTGTGGATGTACAATATAATGTGTTGGACAACTGGTTTGGGCAGTTGGTTTTCATTGATGTCAACCATTATAGATTTATTTCAACCCTTGGAGAATTTAGGAATTCCCATAGATGTGGACGTGATCGTTGGAAAGTTAGTTGATCTCAGTAGATATGATGGATGCATTTGAATAAGTTTAGAAGGAACCCCATAGGTGTGGTTAAGGAACCCAAAGTTGATTAAGGAATAAAAAAATGAAGGACAATGTAATTGAAGGTAAGAATATCATATATGGATAGTAAAAATCGTTTCGTTTCCTATGATATGTGGTATTCCACATGGTTCCTCATGATTAGGGAGATATGGCCTTGTGAAGTTGGAGGACCCTCAAGAATAATCTAGAAGACCCTAGAAGGTCAACTAGAGGTTAATTGTCCTAGAATCTCATACAAAGTCATCAAGAAGTTTGTTAGTCAAAGTGGTTATAACAATAAATTAATTATGGGTAAAGTAGTTGTAACAAAAATTTTGCTAGTCAAAGTGGTTGCAACAAGAAATTAATTATGGGTAAAGTAGTTGTAACATGAAGGTTGAATAGTCAAAGTGGTTGAACAAAGAATTAATTATGGGTAAAGTGGATGAAAAAAGGATATAATTAAGGATAAATTAGTTGCAACAAAGTATTTATGATTTGACTAATTAAGGAAAAGTTAGATGCAACAAGAAAGTGGGTTATCCCTAGAATAAAGTAAAGGGGTAAAACAATTACAAGGTATCCCATAAAGGAAGTCACTTGGGAAGTATAAATAAGACTTAAAGAAACTCCCATTAGAACCTATTGAGAATATTCAATATCTATAAGCGACTGAGGTAACCAAGGATATCTGAGGCGAATTTCAGAGGGAAGGTGAAATAAAGAAAGATGAAAATCCAAGGGAGGATGAAGTATTTTGATGATGTGTTCTAAGGTATGTTATTTACAGGGCATCTTACCATTTTTTCTATAAATTGTTTTATAGTATGATTCAAATATCGAAAATAGGAGGAAAAAGAGAATACATATCAAGGTACATTTGGTATAAATTTAAGTGTTTGGATCAATGTACTTTTGGAGATACACTCTATGGAATACAAGGTTTTTGACTAGCCCTGAAACTAGTTTTAAACAAGTGTTCCTGGTAAAATAGTAATAACTTTTTCATAGAGAATACAAATTATGTGAGACCAATTGAAATGGAAATTGTATTTTCTATAGTTTTTTTTGCGTGATTTTTAGAATATGATATCAAATATTGCGCATGTGGCATGTCATACAAGTTCTGTCTCTAGAATAAGAAAAAATTCAAGAAGGTATTCCATTTTATTTATAAACCCTTTTCAAGAATGATTCAAGGAGTGGAACTTGGAGGAATTTTGGAAGACATATTGAAGAAGGTTGGGTACAAATTTCAGACCTTTTTTCATTACAGGTACATAGTTATGCTTCTTTAAGGTTAGGGTTTGTGACTAATCCAAAACATGTCCCATGAGACTGAGGTAAAGGTTGATGGACAAGGTATGCAAGAATGTGATCACGTAGACCAATTCATATACAAGACCATAGGTATGTTTATATGTTTAGTTTGAAGTTGCATCTTGGTGATCTTGTGGAGCATGCTTGAGGCATGTCTTGGTGAGTTTTTGGTATATGTCTTGTGGTACATATTGGATATAGTGTACATGTTGTTTGAGGAAGATCTGTTGAGACACATTGCTAGTGCATATATATGCTACATTGGTATATATTTTGATGCATTGTTTGGCACATGGTTGAGATGCATGTTGGACATTTGGTTGGTTGTATATCAGTGATGTTTTGTCATGTAGTTTGATGTGAAGAGTACATGGTTCACGGTTTATGGATGATGTGGAATACATATCTTGGTTCATTGGTAAAATCACATCTTGGTGATTTTGGTATATGATCTAGAAGCACATATTGGTGATGGTTGTGAGTTGTTTTGGTTGATGCAAATCTTTGTGATATTTTTCATATGGTTGAGAGTTGTTCTTGTTGATTGATCGATGTGATGTAGGAGCATCGTAAGCAACCAGCCAAGCAACGTAAAAGCGGGAGATAGTTGGAAAATCACCAACACACATTTTGAAGTGTTTTGAGATTAATGAATGGGCATTAATGTAATAGCTAAGGGAAACGTACTTACATCTATATCTAGATATTGTAAATATATCTTGAGCATTTCTCTCATCTGTAGAATGTAAAGGCATTTATGCATAATGAATGCAAGTAGGTAGATTTAATTTAATAGATTAGACAGTTTAGAAGCATAGGAGGGAAAACGAATATAGACACCCTCACCCTTGTATCATTGTAATTTTTGATGATCATTCAGAATTCAGAGAGATGTAGAGTTGTAAAAGAGAGCTGTAGAGAAGAACCCATGTACAGGAGCACTTGAGTTAATATATGAAGCTTTGACTCAACTTTCATGGTGTTATGATGCTTACTATTTACATGTTTTGAATGGTATGTTTACAGTTGATTTGTTTCTCTGTTATGCATTTGTTTCAATGTTGTGTTATGTGTGATTTCATGTTGAATGTATGAAGTCTGAGAGAGGAGAAGAATGAGTTTCAATTGTTTCTCTTCCTGAGAACTCCTGCAAGGAGTGCAGCGAACATCCGCAAAGTGTGCGTTGACGAGGGTCTGATTTTTATCTTAGAAAGCTCAGGAGAGATACTATTGTTCTCGTACTAGCTGAAGTGCAGGTGAAGCAGAGAGTTGTGCAAGGTGTGTGCAGGCCAATTGAAGCCTTGGATTTTATAAATCCAGAAGGAAGGTTGAAGGACCACTATTGCAAAGAGTGCACAGGGTCAGAGACTCAAATAACCAGAGGTTATTTGAAGGTTTGCCGCAAGGAGTGTGAGAAGGGATCCTTTTGGTGAGTTTGAATTTACAAGTGAAAGCTCAGGAAGGATAACACCTTTGAAGTGCTCAAATGGAGACGAAGATCAAAATCGTCTCATAGAAGTCAAGTTCAGGAGGGAAAACACTGAGTCGTTTGGACAAGAGTCATTGCGGAGTGCATCTGCTAGTTAGAATTCTCCATGGAGAACTCACGAAATCATGAGGACTGTAGGATCCAGAGGAGCTATAAGGTGGTTAGGAGTTGGATGAATATGCCAACCTAACATCAAGAATCAACATGGACTGTTGATCGTGGTCAGTTTGAGCTGTAAGATCATTTCGGGGATTCAGGATTCATAAGTTTGGAGTGCACGCCAAAATCCTTGGTCACTCAAATTCCCAGATCATGAAGGGGATTATCAGGTGTGGAATTTTAGAATTTCGATATTTCGGGGTTTGGCATTCTGGAAATTCCGATGACAAGGAACTGGGACCCTTTGCATTGAAAACCCTGAAGTCACGAAATGTGGCGTGTATTTGGAGCGGAATTTCATCATTTCATCTTTCCAGGGTTTGGGAAGTAGAGGAGTCAGTGACTTTGGAATCAAGAGTTTCAAACTCCTAGTTCACGAAATCCCGAATAAGGAAAGGAAAAATTCTTGAAAAGTCAAGGGGCAATAGTTGTTGGGCACTAATCGGGTTTCGGGGTTTCGAGACTCAAGAAGTGGAGTTGCATGGTCAACTCAACTCCCAAAATCTCAAAGAGAGAAATGCCGAAAGGTGGGTCCCAAGTCTCAGTCAGAGGGTACGTGCGACGGAAGTCAAAGGAGGGGTCAAGCTTCAGCGAAAATCTCGAAATTCCATCGATCTCGCATTCCATGGGACGGTGAGCCCATTTCGGCATTCCGGCATTTCAGAATTTGGGGAATCATAAGGGAAGAGGAACGACTGTTGGTTTTTCGCTCAAAGTCCTGAAAGCCGAAACTAGTGGGTAACAAGTGGCATGTGCTCTTCGTGTTGGAGGAATCAACCTTCATTGATGTTTAACATTTCGGCAATTATAAAATTTGTGACATAGCATCGAGAACCTCCAACTCCCGAAACCCAAAATCTTTTGGGGCTTAAACGAAAGGGGTTTAGTTAACTCTTCGTGTGGTTTGGAAAAGATCCTGCACTGATCTTGGCCCAAGGGCAGGGGGTCTGCGCCATTTGTGGTATTAGAGCCTGATCTTGTCTATATATTTTAGGCAGAAGGAGCTAGAGGATAAGGAGTAGTCTGATACGCACCAGTTGTGGTATCAGAGCACAAAACAAATTATTTGCTTTCTGTAGTAGAGAGAAAAGAGAAAAAAAAATTCAGCCATGCCGCTGAGAAGAAGAGATAGGCCAATGCTTGATCCAGTAGTGGAAAGAGAAATGTATGAGTTACATGCCATACTTGATTCTATGGAGGCAGCACAGAGGTGCATAGTCGACATTGGGGATATCAATGAGGATGAAAGTGAAAATGAAGCTGGAAACAAAGGAGAAGAAGTTGCAGTCGAAGATGCTGCAGATGAACGCCTATTCAGGGTTGTTGCAAGGATAGGTGCCAGAGAAAAAATGGAGATTCCCATGTATGAGTGAAACTTAGATGTTGAAGAAATTCTAGACTGGATTAGAGCTCTAGACAAATACTTCGACTATGAGGATGTCGAGGAAGATAAGAAAGTCAAACATGCCATTAATAGACTTAAAGGGCATGCAGCACTGTGGTGGGATGAACTACAGGCTGGCAGACGTTGCAAGGGCAAGCAGAAAATCAAAAGCTGGGATAGAATGGTTACAAAAATGAAAGCCAAATTTATACCCAGGGATTATCAAATAACTCTCTTTTGGAGGATGCAAAATTTGAGACAGAAGTTGATGTCAGTGAAGGAATACACTGAAGAATTCTACAGGATAAACATCAGAGCAGGTCATTGGGAAAGTGATAATGAAAAAGTTTCCAAGTACATGAATGGTCTGTGATATGACATTCAAGATGAGATGGGCATGATGACCATTTGAAATGTGGAAGATACTTATCAGATAGCTCTGAAATCTGAAGAGAAGCTGAGTTGAAAGCAAGGTCAAAGAGGCCGAGGTAGAAGTCAAGCCAGAGGAAAAACAATTGCCTAAGATAGGATTCAGAGACCTAAAGAAGAGGGAAAGAAACCTCAAACTCAACCTGAGAGAGGAGGAATCTCACAAGGAAGTCAGTATGCTGATAGAAATACTTTTCCTCGAGCCAGAGGAAGAGGAAGAGCCAGAGGAGGTGAAGTGAAATGCTTCGTCTATGGAAAAATTGGACATAAATCCTATGAGTGTCTAGATAAGAAGAAAGATGGTGGTGAAAATCACATTGCCGAAGTTCAAGGATGGAATTTTGAGGCAGAAGACGCTGAGGGCGGAAGATCCTTAATGATGAGGAAAGTTCTCTTGAAGCCAGAGAAGGAGGTAGAGAACCCAACCCAAAGAAACAGTCTGTTTCGGACTGCTTGAAAAACTAAGGATGGAGTATGCAAGGTCATAGTGGACAGCGGTAGCACAGATAATCTTGTATCTACAGAGATGGTAGAAAATATGGAGTTGGATACTGTTGTACATCCAAGCCCATACAGAGTTTCATGGCTACAAAAAGGACATCAGGTAAATGTCACTAAACAATGTTTAGTTGAATTTAAAATAGGAGGATATAAAGATGAAATATTATGTGATGTCATTCCCATGGATTCTTGTCATCTATTGCTGGGTAGACCATGAAAATATGACAAAAATGTAGTTCATGATGGGAGAAAGAACACGTACACCCTGGAAAAAAATGGTAGGACTCACATGTTGCTGTCGATTAAGGATAAAGAGGTGAAAACAGAGATGAGCAACACTATACTTCTCATGAGTGGGAAGGAACTTCTTGATGAGGTTAAGAAGAAGGAAGACACACAATTTATTGTGGTTAGGAAGCCCAGAATTGTTTTGACTAGTATGAGGATAGATGATTTACCAGAAGAAATCCAGGACTTACTGGGAGAGTTTGTTGATATAGTAGTGGACGAACTACCTTGTTCGTTGCCACCTATCAGGAGTATAAGTCATCATATCGATCTTATACCTGGAGCCAGTTTGTCGAATAAAGCAGCATATCGGTTGACACCACAGGAAAATGAAGAAGTTAAGAAGCAGGTCTAGAACTTAATGGACAAAGGATTGATTAGAGAAAGCTTGATTCCATGCGTTGTTCTGATAGTGCTTAGCCCAAAGAAAGATGGAGGTTGGAGAATGTGTACAAACTCAAGGGAGATCAATAAAATTACCATCAGATACAAATTTCCATTGCCAAGGATGGACGACTTGATGGATTGCTTGAGTGGAGCAAAGTTTTTTTCAAAGATTGATTTGAAAAGCGGGTATCATCAAATTCGGGTGAGAGAAGGTGATGAATGGAAGACAACATTCAAGATGAATGAGCGGCTGTATGAATGGCTTGTCATTCCATTTGTCTTAACAAATGTGCCCAGTACTTTCATGAGGTTGATGAACGAAGTCCTGAAGGATTTCATAGGGAAATTCGTCATTGTATATCTTGACGATATATTAATTTTCAGCAAGACAGAAGCATAACACTTAAAGCATTTAGTTGCAATGATGAGGAGATTAAAGAAGGAGAAATTGCTGATTAATATGAAGAAATCGTCATTTATGAGGACATAACTCATTTATTTGGGTTTTGTTATCTCTGCAAATAAATTAAAAATGGATCCGAAAAAGATAAAGGCGATTAAAAATTGGCCATCACCGAAGAGCGTGTTTGAAGTTCGAAGCTTCCATGGTTTGGCTAGCTTCTACAGGAAATTCATCTGAAACTTCAGTGGAATTAGCGCACTAATGATGGATACGGTGAAGAAAAGACATAAATCTTTTCACTGGACAGAGGTAGCAGAGAAGAGCTTCAATCTACTGAAGAGTAAGATCATTGAGCAACCAATTTTGGTTTTGCCAGATTTTAGCAAGACATTCTAGGTTAGGTGTGACGTGAGTGGATTTGCAATTGGAGCGGTCTTGAGCCAAGACGACAATCCAATAGCATACTTCAGTGAAAAACTGAATGAAGCAAAGATTAAGCACTCCACATATGACAAATAATTCTATACAGTCATAGAAGCACTGAAGAAATGGAGACATTATTTGGTTCCCAAGGAGTTTGTTTTGTACAACGATAATCATGCTTTGCAATTTGTGACTCGACAGGAGACGTTGAACCAAAAACATGCTAAATGGGTTGAATACATGAAAAATTTTACTTTTGTGATTAAGCATATTTCTGGAACTGCTAACAAAGTTGTTGATTCTTTGAGCAAGAAATGTTTGCTTATGCAGGAATTCAGAGTCAAGACTTTGGGTTTTGATAACCTCAAGGAAATGTACAGGGATGACCCAGATTTTAAAGAGGCATATGAGGCATATGAGAATCTAATTCTCAGGGACATAAGCCAATGGACTGAATACATGATCTAGGATGGATTATTGTTCAGGGGAAATCAGCTATGTATTTCGAAATGCTCCATGAGGGAGAATTTGTTGAAGGAAAAATAGAGTGGAGGATTGGTTGGACATTTCAGTCATGACAAGACATTCTCAAAGTTGAATGGCTCATATTTTTGGCCAGGGATGAGGACATATGTCAAGAAATTTGTGGACAAGTGCAAAATTTGTTAGCACACAAAAAGAAAAAGTCAGAACACAGGGTTATACCAACCATTACTCATACCTAAAAGGTCATGGGATGCAGTGAGCATGGATTTTGTATTGGGACTGCCAAGGACACAGAGAGGTTATGATTCAATCTTTGTGGTAGTCGACAGATTTTCAAAAATGGCACATTTCATACCATGCCAGAAAACCAGTGACGCAACTCATATTGTGAACCTATTTTTCAAGGAAGTCATCAGACTTCATGGCTTGCCAAAGAGTATCGTTTCTGATCGAGATACCAAGTTCATAGGGAATTTTTGGAGCACCTTATGGAAGAATTTGGGGACAAGTTTTTCTTTTAGTTCATCATATCATCGTCAGACAGATGGACAGACAAAAGTCATGAACAAGAGCTTGGGAGATTTGTTAAGAAGCCTAGTGACTGAACACCATAGTCAATGGGATCACATTTTGCCACAAGAGGAATTCACTTACAACGATTCACTCAATAGAAGCATAGGGCAGAGTCCATTCCAAATTGTATATGGAATGCAGCCAAGGGGATTTTCTGAATTGAATGATTCGGAACAAAATGAATTCAGGAGTGCTAGTGCAGAGGAATTTGTAGAAGGAATGAGGGAGCTTCACAACCAAGTCAAGGAGCGATTGCAAAGTTCAAGTCAAGAATACAAGCAGAGATCAGATCAACACAGGCGATAACTTCAATTTGAAGTTGGTGATCTGATTCTTGTGCATCTGAGGAAGGAGAGGTTCCCAAGGGGAACGTATAACAAGCTGAAGATGAAAAATATTGGACCATGCAAGGTCATAAGGAAATTTGGGGCAAACACATAAGAGATTGAATTACCCGATGGGGTCGGGATCTCACCGATATTCAATGTTGCGGATTTGTACCCTTATAGAGCTGAAGAAGTAGGAACAGAGGAGGAACATAAAGAAATTCAATGGAAAAAACAAATGCCTATAGCTGTAGAGCCACAGATGGAAAGCATAATTGACAAAAGGGTTAGCAAAAATACCGGGAGGAAAGAGTATTTTGAATACTTGGTCAAATGGAAGGGACATCCAGTTGAAGATTCCAGTTGGGAGGATGAAGCAACAATTCATAGGCATGGACAGACCATGAAAGAGCTCATGAACAGGAGTTCATGAAAATTTTCAAGAGAGGGAGTATGATGCAGGAGCATCGTAAGCAGCCAACTAAGCAACGTAAAAGTGGGAGACAGCTGGAAAAGCACCAGCGCACATTTTGAAGTATATTCAGATTAATGAATGGACATTAATGTAATAGCTAAGGGAAACGTACTTACATCTATATCTAGATATTGTAAACAGATCTTGAGCATTGCTCTCATCTGTAGAATGTAAAGGAATTTATGCGTAATGAATGCAAGTAGGTAGATTTAATTTAATAGATTAGACAGTTTAGAAGCATAGGAGGGAAAATGGATATAGACACACTCACCCTTGTATCATTGTAATTTTTTATGATCATTTAGAATTCAGAGAGCTGTATAGTTGTAACAGAGAGTTGTAGAGAAGAACCCATGTACACAAGCACTTGAGTTAATATATGAAACTTTGACTCAACTTTCATGGTGTTATGATGTTTACTATTTACATTTGTTGAATGGTATGTTTACAGTTGATTTGTTTCTCTGTTATGCATTTGTTTCAATCCTGTGTTATGTGTGATTTCATGTTGAATGTATGAAGTATGAGAGAGGAGAAGAATGAGTTTCAATTGTTTCTCTTCCTAAGAACTCCTACAAGGAGTGCAACGAACATCCGCAAGGTGTGCGTTGATGAGGGTCTGAGTTTTATCTCAGAAAGATCAGGAGAGATACCGTTGTTCTCATACCAGCTGAAGTGCAGGTGAAGCATAGAGTTGTGCAAGGTGTGTGTAGGCCAATTGAAGCCTTGGATTTTATAAACCCATAAGGAAGGTTGAAGGACCACTATTGCAAAGAGTGCACAGGGTCGGAGACTCAAATAACCAAAGGTTATTTGAAGGTTTTCCACAAGGCGTGCGAGCAGGGATCCTTTTGGGGAGCTTGAGTTTACAAGTGAAAGCTCAGGAAGGATAACACCTTTGAAGTGATCAAAGGGAGACGAAGATCGAAATTTTCTCATAGAAGTCAATTTTAGGAGGGAGAACACCAAGTCGTTTGGATAGGAGTCATTGAGGAGTGCATCTGGTGGTCAGAATTCTCCGTGGAGAACTCGGGAAATCACGAGGACCGTAGGATACAAAGGAGCTGTAAGGTGGTTAGGAGTTGGATGAATCCACCACCCTGACATCAAGAATCAATGTGGACTATTGATTGTGGTCAGTTTGAGCAATCAAATCATTTCGGGGATTTGGGATTCATAAGTTTGGAGTGCAGGCCAAAATCCTTGGTCACTCAAATTCCCGGATCGCGAAAGGGATTATTAGGTGTGGAATTTTGGAATTTCGGTATTTCGGGGTTCGACATTATGAAAATTCCGATGACAAGGAACCAGGACCCTTTGCATTGAAAACCCCGAAGTCATGAAACGCGACGTGTCTTTGGAGTGGAATTTCGGCATTTCAGTTTTTCGGGGTTCGAGAAGTAGAGGAGGCAGTGACTTTGGAATTGAGAGTTTCAAACTCCCGGTTCACGAAATCCAGAAGAGGGAAAGGAAAAATTCTCGAAAAATCGAGGGGCAGTAGCCGTTGGGCACTAATCAGGTTTCAGGGTTTCGAGACTCAAGAAGTGGAGTTGCATGGTCAACACAACTCCTGAAATCACGAAGAGAGAAATGCCGAAAGGTGGGTCCCAAGTCTCAGTCAGAGGGTACTTGCGGAGGAAGTCAAAAAAGGGGTCAAGCTTCGGTGAAAATCCCAAAAGCCATCGATCTCGTATTCCATGGGACATTGAGCCCATTTCGGCATTCCGACATGTCAAAATTCGGGGAATCATAAGGGAAGAGGAAGGACTGTTGGTTGTTCGCTCAAAGTCCCAAAAACCGAAACTAGTGGGTAACATGTGGCATGTGCTCTTCGCGTTGGAGGAGTCAACCTTCGTTTACTTTTTTCATTTCGATGATTATTGGCATAGTGTTGAGAATCTCCAACTCGCGAAACCCGAAATCTTTCGGGGCTTAAACAAAAGGGGTTTAATTAACTCTTCACGTGGTTTGGAAAAGATCCTGCGCTTATCTCGGCCCGAGGGTAGGGGGTTTGCACCACGATGTGAGTAGATTTGGTTTGGTTAATGAGGTTGACAGTGATAGGTTGATGTGACAGGTTGTTGTGACAGGTTGATTGCGACATGTTGTGGTGACAGGTTGACAATGACAATGATGGTATATCAGTCTAGTGACAGGGACAGTGGCAGGTTGATGTGGTAGTGACAAGTTGGTAAACATTTATATTTCAGGGAAGTAAGACAAGGCAAGGAAAGGAGGTTGTAGCGTCCTTTCGGTTGGTGTCAGAGAATCAAGGAGTTGGAGATTTCTTTAGGTTAGAGCCCATAAAATAGGGGGTTGGAGCCTCCTTCTAGTTGTAGTTGGTAAATCAGGGAGTTGGAGCTTCCTTCAGGTTGGAGCCTGAGAATTAGGGGGTTGGAGCCTCGTTGATCTAGATGGATCTTGGTGGCAATCCACCTTTTCCACTGAATCACCATTTTGAGCCCATGGCTTTCATAAACCATAACATTCACCCTTTTGGTAGGGAATGGAATGTAATGTCATATTCATTTGTTAATTAAAAACATTATGTAATGGTCTTATGTACATGCCTACAACATAGCGTTAATGCACTGGATCCCATTAGAACTTCGCTATTAAGCATGCTCCGTCTAGAGTAGTATTGGGATGGGTGATTTCCGAAGAAGTCCTAGTATTTTACATGCCTATGGAATTTTATAAACTTAGTCCAATTTATCCCATATGCATCATGAGAAATGTTATCCACTCACTCTCTCATATATAATTGAGGTGAAGGAGGCCCTTTAAGCATGAAATTGAGTGTTATGTCAATCTTCTTATGAAAGAAGCATAGCGAACATCTCTTTCTTTTTAGAGATAAGCTACCCCATTTTTCCAGTTTGTGTTCTACAATGGTATTCTATCTTATTCAGTAATAGAAGTTGTGTTTCACTGTATTTTTGTGTTCTATTCTTTATTTTTTGTATTTAATTCGTATATCTCAATTATATTTCTTCCTTCATGCCATTCTCAAAATAATCTGGATCAGTGGTATCAGAACAGGTTGTTCCTTGTCATTTCTTAGAGCAGGTCCTCGATGAGGTCAAGGTATAGAGAGTCCTTGACGAGGTCAGGGTATAGAGAGTTGGGTCTCGAGATAGTTTCACTTGAGGACAACTTCTCTCGCCATCCTAAGTGACCTCCCATGGCGAAAGAAAAGAGAGATGAAAAAAGAAGGATATCCTTTCAAGATGTTTCTCAAGGAAGCATTCGTGCGATAGAGGAGTGAGATGATGGACAACGTTTCTCAGATCCTTCGAAGACTATTGATGGTGGCAGTTGAGGCATCTTCGACAAGAATCCATTTCGCAAGTGTGACACCCCTCAAGGTACAAGTAAATTTTGATATCCCCTTATTTGAAATCAAAATAGATGCATATGCTCTAGAAAAATGGTTGAATATACTAGAAGGTTATTACTCTGTCCAAAAAAATTCGACAGTGAAAATATCTCCTTTGTGCTCCTTAAATCCCTTCCCCATGTTAGATCTTGGTGGGAAGGTTACTAGGAGTGGTACACTATAGATGAATCTACACTATTTGGGAGATAAACTACTTGGGAAAACTTTTTAGATGCCCTAAAGGATGAGTTCTACCCTGCCAAAAACTATGATGACCCATACATGAGATGGAAAACTCTGCAACAGAAAAAAGATCACACGGTGTCGAGGTACACCAACATATTTCATACCTTGCACTCAAATATGTGTATCAAAGACTTTGAGTGGCACCTAGTTTTGATGTATCGCAATGGTCTACACAGGTACATCCAAACAAAGATTGATTTTTTGGACATCTCCTCATTAGGAGCTTCTTATCGATATGTAGTCAAAATTGAACAGAAATTCAAGAAGTAGAGTAAGTGGGAGAAGCATGGAAAAGGAAATTCTAACTCACATAATGAAGGACAGAGAAAGGAAGTCCAACATCAAGAGATCCAGCTCCATATGTAGGCAAAGAAGGGTAACGAGAAGTCTAAGAAAGACACCAAAAAGTGGTGTGAGTTCCACAACAGCCCTTGGCATAACACTAATGAATGTTGCTCAATACAGTCATTAGTGGCCAAGCTCAAAGATAAAGATAATGAAATTTTGGTATGCAGGTTGAAGAAGAACTTGTATGGCCTAAAGAAAGCTCCAAGGCAGTGGTATTTCAAGTTTGACAGGTTTATGAAAAAACAAGGTTATAGTACATGTCATTCTGATCACAATGTTTATTTTAAAAGGATAGAAAATGGAAGCTATATTATATTGCTATTGTATCTAGATGACATGCTTGTTGGAGGGTCTAATATGCATGATATAAATGTTCTCAAGAAGAAATTAGATAATTCATTTTCAATTAAGGATTTGGGTGATGCAAAGAAAATCCTTGGTATGAGAATAACAAGAGACAAGAAAAATCGCAAATTGACATTATCTCAGGGTGAGTACATAGAGAAGGTGTTGGAGAGGTTTAGAATGAAGAATGCAAAACTAGTTAGAACACCTTTGGCCAGCCATTTCAAATCAACTAAGGAAATGTGTTCCAAGACACATGAGGAGATAGAATATATGTCTATGGTCCCTTATTCGTCAACAATTGGTATCTTGATGTATGCGATGGTTTTCACAAGACCAAATATTGCACATGCAATGGGAGTTGTGAGCAAGTATATGAACAATCCAATAAAGAACATTGGGAGGAAATAAAGTGGATTCTCAAGTATTTGAGAGGTACTGATACTCATGCAATATGTTTTGGAGGTTCAGACACTCTTCTACAAGGATATGTTGATTCAGATATGGCAGATGATAAAGATAGAAAGAGGAGCACTAGAGGGTATGTTTTTACTATAGGTGGAACAATAGTAAGTTGGATTTCGAAACTGAAAATGGTTGTTTCACTTTCAACAACAGAGGCAGAGTATGTTGCTACTACAGAGGCTAGTAAAGATATGATTTGGTTACAGAGGTTTATGGAGGAATTGGGAAAGAAGAAGGAGAATAACAAGTTGTATTGTGATAGTGAGAGTGCCATTCATATTACAAATAAATCATCCTTCCATTCAAAGACTAAGCATATACATATCAATTACCATTTCATATGATCCTTCTTGGAAGATGGACATTTGAAGTTGGAAAAGATACACACTAGCCAGAATCCTACAGACATGTCAACTAAGGGAGTAACCAGGGAGAAACTAAGTTCCTACTCAGTTTCAATTGGTATTCAAGCATGAATATGAAGATGAGAAATTTTCCAGGTCCAAGAAGGTTCATAGTACAACAAATACAACAACGGTGGAGTTGTTGAAATCAGTCTCCAAGTGGGAGATTGTTGGTTGTGGATCTTGATTATCTTCTTGATTCAGACGTCTTTTTTTTCAGTTGTGTTTATTACCCATGAAGAATTTACACCCTGGAAGAATGTACACTCCTCCACGTAGGGGAGTGAAGAGGGGGGTTACCCCCTCTATGGGGTCTGGGGGAAAGCGGGCCCTCAAAGGAAAAATTTCCTTGTAAATGTGTATTGTAATTTCATTGTAAATCTGGACCGTTCATTATAAGGTCATAGATCTAAAATTAGAAGTTATGTTAGGTTTTTTTTCCCTAGAAGGAAACCCTCTTTTATGAGGGAAATTTATTGTGGCTATGCATCATTGCAAATATTATATTCTAAGAGAGGAGACTATGAGAGAAAGAAGAGGAAGTTACAGTGAGTGTGTTAAAGGTTGTATCCCTTCATTTGTTGGATAATAATAAAGGAAGGACTTGGAAATTTGTCTAATGGATGTAGCCCACACTGGGTGAACCACGTATATCTATGTCTCTATTGTATTATGTATCTTTTGTGTTTTATTTTTGCATTTGTTTTATTTTATTGCTCCATGATCATGTTTTTCTAACACAAGGTTTATTCTGCAGGTACCCCGTGTTAGATAAGGGTCGAAAAACACACAACCTTTATGGATGATTACCTCTCTGGGGGGATTTGACTGACTGGTTGTTAATCCCACGAGGACCCTTATAACTTATAATGATACCTCTGATATTTTGAAGGGAGTCTCAGGCCCTTCTTGAGTGAGGCATACCTACTTTAGGGAGGGAGGCCCCTTTCAACCACTTTTCTTGTTTCTGTACATTGGCCTTTTTGTTTTACTTTGGTGTGTTCTCTGATTATTAGTTGGACTTAGGATTTTGTATTGCTTCATTAGTTTTCATTGCTATGGTTAGTGGATCCCCTGTGACTCCCTCAGTTAGCATTACCCAGCCCATGGTATTTTTTCATTCCATGGGAACAAATCCTTTTGTATTTTTGAGTGGTACGCCGAATCATGATACTCAGCCAATACCTTGGGCCTCTAATAATTTTTCTCATGGTATGTTAGACATGTCTTCACACTTTCCATCCTCTGTCTCGTCGCCTTATGTGAATCCTAGTTTTGGTGTCTAGAGGCATTATGCCTCCTTAATCTCCCTTTTGGTTTGGTGGGAGTCATATCCCTCAACCAACTCTTACGATAGGAGGTTGGAATGTTCCCTCCTACGGATCCAATCCTAGCTTCACTTTTCCAAGATAAAGTTCTCAAATGGGAGATCATTCTACTTATTACATTCCATCCATTTATCCTTCTTCCGCTATGTTGGTTCCTACAAATGATTTTTCCATGGCAGACCTCCATTTGTCCTCTCATGTTTCATCCAAGGGGAGTCAGTTTTATAGTATGGGAAACCCCCTTCAAAAAGTTCCTTTGTCTAGGGGAAACATATATCCTCACCCGAGTAACCCTTTCATGTCACTTTCTCTTCGCAAGAAACTTCCTCGATGATGATGCCCTTACAACCCTTCATGAATCAGTTTGGAGGAGGATACTTTCTAGTCGGATAGGGCCATGGTGTACACTAGAACCCTTCCTTCCCTGCAATTTCTTAAAACCAGTGTTTCCCATAACCTTGGTCTCAAATTCCACAATCAACTGCCACCATTAGTCCAGTCATTGCAAGTCATACTAGAATTATATCACCAACCTCTGCTAGTCATTTTGGAGATTGGTCAACAACCTCTGCAAGTCATGTTGAACACCATCAACCAACCGCTGCAAGTCATGTTGGGGGCATAAATCTAGTCACTCCTAGTGACATACACATACATCACCAACCTCTTCTACTCATGTTAGGGGTTCATCATCAACCTATGATAGTCATGTTGAAGGTTTGTCACCAACCTCTGCTAGTCATGTTGGGTATTCATCACCAACCTCTGTAGTCCATGTTGGAGATCTGCTACTAGCCTCTGCAAGTCATGTTGGGATCATGTCACCAGCCACTTTAAGTCATGCTGGGGGAATTCACATGATTGAGAAGCCTCAACGTATAAGACGTAAGCCCAAGTTCCTTTTTATTTTTTGCAAAGGAGATCACCTTACTCATTTGTTCCTTTTCCCTGTTGTGGTACAAGAAGTGTGGTCCTTGCCTGATATCCCTTCGGGTTATGAGTCATATTTGGTTTTCCAATACTCTAATGCTTCTTTGGTTGATACAACGGTCATGCCAATGTAATCTTCGGTTGATACCACTCTTCTTTTGGGGGGTGATGCATCTCTAGACCGTGTTTTCTTGCATCCTATTCAACCAACGGTTGAAGAAGTGGTCGGTCCAATGAAATATTTGGATGATCCCACTCTTATCTTGGAGAGAGACTAGTCTAAGGAAGTTTCATTGCCTATGCAATCTTCAGCCAATCCTACTCTTCATTTTGGGGGTGATGTGTCTTTCGACCATGTCCTTAGCATTTCTAGTTATGTACCATATGAACAAGGGAGTATTCCACTCTCTTCGAGTACACTCCCTCCAAGTCCTAGGGTGGTTTCCTTTTATTGGAATGATCTTGTAGAGCCTCGACTTCCTTCTTCTACACCCTTCTAGATAAGGGGCAGTCTTTGCTATATTGTAGATAAGGTAACCTCTACAAGTATTTTACCCTCCTTGACTTGGAAATATTTGGGTTTTCCCAAGATTGTGTCAGCTATCTGTGAGTTTTTGACTTTCGATAGAAGTTCTACATGGGAGCCTTGGCCTCCCACATGATATGTTTCTTAGATCAATATCCCCGAGTCTTGGTTAATCTCGTTTTCGACTCCATCAAAAAATGAAAAGATTTTTGAGTGAACTAATCTCTTTCACACTCGTTAATTGGATTTGAAAGGACATGTATTTTTTTTAAGTTTAACCCTTTTTCATACTAAGTAGACTAATTTCAAAAAATGAATACTCTAGTCACTAGTGGCTAGAAGAGTTCCCTTGGGTATTGTTTTATACTTTTTCAGTCATAGGGGACTAAATTTATGAAAAAGGACATTCTTTGGATTTAAGTTGTAATTGCATATCATTCTTTTTCTTGAAATATTGAGCCTATTTTCAGTTCCCACTTTCTCGATTATAAGCCCATTATCTCAGTATTTTGCATCATCAGCCAAGTAGAGCCTTGTTTATATCCTTTGCAGCTTGACACCCTGTACCCTACGAGGAAACATTCCCCAAGTGTCCATATCCTACATGCACCTCCTTGCATTGAGCATAGCCATGTTTCACTACTGGAACCAATTGCTTACTCATGTCATTCATTTCCTCCTCTGTATCATAGCATTAATTTGTCTATGAAAAACAAAAAAAGACGGATGGGAAAAGAATATTATCTCATGTTGGCAGCAACCATGTCGTCCTTGAACAAAGCACAAACTTTTGAGTCCACTTGTTATCCAAATTTTGGGTTTAGAATGACCTTAGGAAGTTGAGCTAGTTACTTAGAAATTACTTCTTCGACTGCTTACTCTTATAGTCCCTATGGAGAGTTTTATTGGTGCCTCCTACATCATAAATTTTCATCATTGAGTCTATTCTCCCAGAGTCTTCCATATGTCCCATGATATTGTTCAAAGGATGTCTATAAGCACATGTCAACCATTTCTTAGAATTCTTAACTTTGCATGTCAGCCATACCCTCAATGTGTCTTAGAGTTACATGAAGTTGTAGTCCTATCATTCACCCTGGTCTGACTTTCATTATGGGTAGGTAACCTTGAACCCAACAGTCGAAATATCCTCATTGGTCTNCCTACATCATAAATTTTCATCATTGAGTCTATTCTCCCAGAGTCTTCCATATGTCCCATGATATTGTTCAAAGGATGTCTATAAGCACATGTCAACCATTTCTCAGAATTCTTAACTTTGCATGTCAGCCATACCCTCAATGTGTCTTAGAGTTACATGAAGTTGTAGTCCTATCATTCACCCTGGTCTGACTTTCATTATGGGTAGGTAACCTTGAACCCAACAGTCGAAATATCCTCATTGGTCTCTAACTGGGGGTTTCCCTTGTGTTCGATGGTAAGAAATCTATTCACACATTGGGATTCGTGTAATGTGTTGGATTTCATTAGCCTTATTGGTGGTTTCCTTTCCTTTGTCGACAAGTTTCCTTATTGGCTTCTATTTAGAGGGTCTTTTTCGTGCACTTATTGCATGCCAAAGACACATAGGGTTCTTGGTTTGTGAACATGTTCTTCGTCCGAGTTCCTCCAAATAATAAAGCTACTTATTTTTACCATGTGATGACTAATGAGAGATGCCTTAATGCTCTCCTTTCAGTAGGTCTCATTCCATCGACTTCAACTCATCTATTCTAGAAATGAGACCTAGAGTCCTATGACTACCTAGAGGCTTGCAGTCATCAGTGGCAGGTTCTCTCGCCATCGACAGTTGGCAATACATCAATGTCTCCTGATTGATGGAGTCTTCAAGTGTTCGACCTCAAATCCTTTATTCACACTTGTAAGAATGTACTCGGTGCCTTGATACCTACTTTCATCATTGGTAGGTTGTCTCACATTTATTAATGATATAGCTTAATGAACGGTAATCAAAATAAGTATCATTGTGTTCGACCTCAAATCCTTTATTCACATGATGTATACTTTCACCTTTGGCGGATCGTGTAGCAGAATTGAAGACATCAGTTCATAGTCGCAACTTTCCTAAGTTGTTTCTATCATTCATTGGACCAGTACCTATATGAATTCAATGATCGTGGGAGATTAGATTGTACTTCATTGTATATAGATATCTTCAGATAGATTTCGAGATTGGATCTAACAGGGCCTTGTTCATGACTATGAGAGCCTATGGAATATATCTATCTTTGTATTTCCTATTCATGGCCATGAACAAACTGTTTGGTATATTTCCACATGGATCTACAGTGTAATTCAAATTGGTAGCTATGTGCACAAAGTCATTATGGATTGTAATATTCTTATGAGAAACTAGTTTGTCCAGCTGGGTCCCCATTAATCCACTTCTGGGAATTATACTGTATTTCGACCATCACAAATACTCCTCTTATCTCACATATTAGGGGGCATATGTTATAGAAATATTTTCCTCACTCCATGCAACTTGCTCAGAAGGCATTTTCCATTTCCCTATGCAAACTTGAAGTCCCTTTTTTGCAATTACTGGAGCTAAAAAGCATATTTTTCCACATATACATGCCCTAACATCTATACAACATGCATATGTGCATGTTGCACCATTACAACCCGCGTACATCGGGTTTTGTGCCCAAAATTAAAAAAGGGTGTCAGGTTTCCATGTCACATCACGAAATCCATGATCCTTGACCTTCCATATACTGGAAAAACTTCGACTCGGCCCTTCAGTTCCATTTGAAGGCTATAAATGGGACATATCCAAGCTGTGGAGAAAGGAGAAGAATTCAACTTTGAGAGAAAAGTTACTCTGGAGAAATTATTCACTTCATATTGAGTCTGCATCCCTTTGTCCTTTTAAGTCTTAACAGATTGTTCAACCCCCAAGCTATTCCCTATTTGATGGAGAACCTCATTTTCTCTCTTATATGAGATTACCTTTGGTGGAGGATTGAAGTGATGGAGGCCCAGCTAGAAGGGAATTAGACTCTCGGTTCTGAACGTGTCGACATGAAATATTGTCATTCATACACTTATGTTGATTACATTTTAATAGAAATACTCTTTTCTCGTCCAACTAATGTCTCACAAATATTTGAATTTTTATTCCATGGGCGTATTTGTTATGAATATTGATGGATTATGTTATTATATGTGCTAAATTTATATATTATCACGATATGCTTACGTATATTGGATGTTGAGGACAAGTTGCAGGTGTGTAACGTTGAGTCAAATGATAAATGGTGGAATTCATCGAGCGTCTGGACAAGGTAGGCTCTTTATCTTGTCTTGTTAGCATATTTTTTTATATATCATACTTGAGATTAGAGTTGATTTTTGTAGTCATTTCCATATGTTGTGGTTTACCCCATGCCATAGAGTGATTTTCCTCACAACAACAACAAAATGTGTAATTTCATCATTGTTAATAAGAATAATAAGGCATTATCAAATGGACCACACATTCTCAAATATTTTTCTATAATTAAAAAATAATGTAATGCCTTGCAATGGAGTTTTGGAGCTAATTTTTCTCCTTAGAGTTGGAGCATTATTCTAGTAGGTCATATGAATCAAAAGGCATTCCTAGGCTCCATCCATTAACAAAAACAAAAAAAATTGTGCTTAGACATTGGTTTCTTTTGTCACCATATATCTCCTAGCTCCTCCTTAAGCTTCTAATAGAGAGTTTCTTCACTGTCGATATTGGAATCTTGCTAACATTCACTTGGGGAATTGCAACCTTCGTTCTAGTTGGAATACCTTGCCCCTTTTCATCCAATTTATGAGGCATATTCCTTTAGTAACCCTACCATGCATCTACAATGGTTGGACTATGTAAATTCAAAGGACATATAACATTCAAAAATCAAGAAAATTTTAAAGGGAAACATATTGATTACATTCAACCTATTTTTTTCGCAGTCTTACTATTTAGAATAGATCCAACTTAACTCCACACCTATTAAGCACCTAGACAGATTAAAAAAACTCAAGTAGTAAACCTCTCACTATTTAAAAAATTCAAGGTTGATAGAAATCCATGATTAGTTTTTATCATTATGGTAATTTAAACAAATTTGGGTGCTCCAATTTTTTTTACATCTGAATCCATGAAAATAAGAACTAGTTATTGAAATTATTGCTTTCTTCTTCCATATGGTAGCTTATAAATTGACTTTTACAGTGCTCAGGGTTGAACAATATCCTTCATGTTAGCACTAAAATGACCCTATTGAATTTTTGGTCGTTTTGTCGAGTTTGCACAAACTCTACTAAGTTTGTGATCACCTTAAAAAAATTGCATTACACACTGCCAAGTCTCCCATCACTCCAATCTTTATATTTGGTCAAATTTTTCATTCTAAAATTTCATGAGTTGAGGTATAGCTTTATGATCTCTTATTACCTTTGCTTTGCTTTTATGAGAAAGGTCATGTTAACCTTTGTTTTCTTTTATCAAAAAAACCTTGATATTTTAAAAGGAAAAACAATTTTGTTTTAAAATCATTTTATGATTTTAAAATAGTTTAATTAAAAAACTGGTTAAATTGTCGAATTTTATGAGAAAGGTCATGTTAACCTCTGTTTTATTTTATAAAAAAACACCTTGATATTTTAAAAGGAAAAACAATTTTGTTTTAAAATCATTTTATGATTTTATAATAGTTTAATTAAAAAACTGGTTAAATTGTCGAATAAAAAACATTTGATCTTTTGTACGAATTCCAATTATGAACTCAATCTCTAAATCCTTAATCAAAACCCAATACCTGACTCATGTAATTCATCAAGGCATCAAATGTCAAGTCAACCACCTAAGTTCCAAAGCTCTCCCATGAAGCCCTATGAGTCCATAGATTGTTCACAACGCGTCACAGAGCTTTAAGATCCCCCAACCATATAAGGAGTTAATTAAATCTATTTCTTGTGCATGTGGGATATATCCCATGCACAAAAATATCAGAGTGCTCAACAGTGTCAAGCACCGACTCCAAATGTTAAGAACTGATGAGTGCAATGGCAAGTGGCTCAATCGTGGCATACAAAATAAAGGGTGTTTCTGGTTCATTTTGTTGTGGGTGAAAATGTGAGGAGGACTTTTGTTATTGGGAAATTATTAAAGGAAATATATAGTACAATGGAATGGATCAATGGACATGGACATGCCCATTATGTTTGGAAATGATCAATATGATCTTGTCAAGGACATTGGTTCAAGCAATTTTGAGATCGCCATGGCTTATGCAAGATAGACCAGAGAGCTGGTAGCAGTGAAGTGTACAAAAATACTGATGAAAATGTTAAGTGGGAAATGTGTTCCAGAATAGGGATAGTTGTTTCCCTTCCAACATTAGAGATATTTCTTTATGATACTTTAATACCTCAAGTGCATCTCAGTACAAATTCACCTGAAAAGACAAATCACATCATATTTCAATTCTGATTCAATTTGTTAATCATGTTTTACCTATTCTCATTACAATGGAAAGTGTTGTACCAATGTTTTTTTCTAGAAAATAAGGCAATGTCAAGATCGAATGTGATGGTTCTTTATATACAGGTGTGGTGAGCGATGGTTAGAGTAAGGGTTCCACAAATGCTAATTAAGAGACATCAAATGATGATCGAGGGTACATACCAAGCCCCAACATTATTATAAATCACCCATGGGAACATCCAAAGAATGAATCCTTGAGCGATGGTTAGAGTAAGGGTTCCACAAATGCTAATTAAGAGACATCAAATGATGATCGAGGGTACATACCAAGCCCCAACATTATTATAAATCACCCATGGGAACATCCAAAGAATGAATCCTAAATATCTTGAGTTATTGTAAAAATATATTTTGCCAAGGGTGAATTTGGTAGCTTGGAGATAGGTGAATATTCTTGCAAATCCTTCGGCAAGAAAAATAACATTTCTATAGTCACAGGTGGTAGAGTACAATCCAAGAACATATTTGGTCAAGGACATGCATTACAAGGAAACAAAAACATTCATAAAGAAAGAGAGTATATGGACTTTCTCAACAATTTTTCCATAAACTTTAATTTTGGAAATTTATTCCATATTTAAAGGAAAAAGGTAGACATCCTATCAAAACAAATCCAGAACCTTTAGGAATATAATAAGTGTGTACACCCACCAATTTCTCTATCAAACAAGATCAACATCAAATGTTAAATTCTGAATTTCAAAAAACAACTTAGGTCACAGATCCACATTTTCAGTTAGCATTCTAGCAGTTGAACATTCTTAGGCACCGAATCAACATTCAAAGGGCCAGCTGAAGAACAAGGCATCAAAATTAGAAGGTAATAGATATTACTGGTAGCTACAAGATTCTAGAAGATTAATGACAGGTGGAAAAACATATCGGTGGCAATTTGATGGAGAAGAATCATTACTCAAAGATGTGATCTATAATAGATGATATTGACCTAGAATTTAGGGTTCTTTTTATTAGCTCATATTTCCATATTTCGATGTAGTTTTCAATATATAGTTGAGATATGGATGTATAGTGATAATAAAACCTACTTTTGCGGAATATACAATCTAATTTTGTATGTACTCCCTATCTATTAAAGGAGATTCAAAAGAGATAAGGGGGGGTGATATTCCTTTGGGAAGGAAATCGAGGATTTGGGTTGAAAAGAAGGGGAAGATCTAGAAAGTTGTTAGAGGAGATTAAAGCCCACAAATTTTGTACTTAAGGAATCAAACATCCTGATGGTCAGATTGTCAACCTATGTACAACATTATGCTTGTCTTATTTGAATGCAATGGAAATTGTTGCAGAGCATTGATTTCTTATTGATTCCGTTTTGATTTCATTAAAAAATTTACTGTTAAATTACCTACTTCTAGAAATTTGCATTCAAATACTTGTTTCGGGTTTAAGATATTATTTTGAACTTGAAAATCTTCCTATCATAAGCGAACAAATTGTTGCCTTATGTTATATGTTTCCTTTGCTTTTCTTCTATATCCAAATGTCTATTTATATGTTTTATCAATGTGAATTCCCTTGACTAAATGAAGTGTTACTAATTATTGAACTTAATTGAAATATTGTGACCATACCTATAACCTTCCAACCTATCCAAACTACCTAATCCATAATTAAAACCAAGCAACTATTGCAATAACTGAGGTGCCCTAACTTTTCCCTATTGGAGTCTAGTGCAAACTTTAGGGATAACACTTCATAGAATTGTAAGAGAGACTTCATATATACACCAAAACATTATTTTTCAAGTTACATATTAGTACTTTCATAGATTATTCATCATGTATTAAGCTCAAATTAAGTAAACCAAGAGTATAATTAAAAATTAAAACTTAAAACAACTCTCTAAAATAAAAGAACAAGGTGTATTACAACATAAATCCTACTAGGTTATGGAAATGGGAAAATAAAATGTCGTCTAATTAACCAACAAGTTTGTATTTGTAATTCTAATTCTACCAATATGTGGTTTGTCAAGATTCCTTTATATTTCAACCTTTTATCAACGAATTTGGAAATAAACCGCTTCAAATAAAGAATCAAAATCATTGTAATAAATGAAAAGATGAGCAATACACTACCATTCACCCATTCAACTTATT
This sequence comes from Picea sitchensis, assembly GCA_010110895.2. NCBI lineage: Eukaryota > Viridiplantae > Streptophyta > Pinopsida > Pinales > Pinaceae > Picea > Picea sitchensis. The sequence goes on from SNQJ01S0104704.1 coordinate 47,297, forward strand.
TTTCTATTTTCAGTCTTGTGGATAATGAGGCAAATCCACTGCAAGCATTATATATCATACACAAGCCAAATACATGGATATTTAGTATTGCATTGCATTCTATGAGAAACCTTTTGGGCTCAAAGCATATTTTATCACCATGTATTCTCTTTAGTTCCTACAACTCCATATTTAGACAACTCAGGAAGTACTAACTAGACTCAAGAAAAAATGCATAAATTATAGACTCTAGCCAGATCAAGGCCATTTTAACTCCAAAATTTGACGCATACAAAGAATATATTGCCACATTTATGTTGCAAAGTTTGGCATACCAAAATTCATAAAAGGAATGTGGGGAATGTTTGTTGGCCATTTGAGTCTCTTAATAAGAGAAGATACCCTTATAGCAAAATCCAACAACAACATATCATCAAATAATAGAAAAAGGAAAGATCCAAACTATCCACACTAGCTCCTCAACTTTCCCTTAATGAATAATTTTCAAGGATTAAGGAACTTTGACATCAAACATTGTCAAGATATGAAAATAAAGACAATTCAAGAATAAAAACATAAACAGTCCATGCACACATCCTAGGCCATGGTGATAACATGAGTGCCTTATCAACAAGGAATTATGTTTGAGCTCAGGTCAAAATCAAAATCATTAAATAAAATCAAACGAACATTGATCAAGATTAAAGGAAACTGTATTTGGGATCCATGTTGGAAAACAATCTACCGAATTAGGGCCTTTTATTTAAGGTACTAAACATCTATGTAAGAAAAAAATATTACAAGATGAGAAAACCTGTGTTAAGCAAAAAAAAAAAATTATTAATTGATTAAAAAGGAAACAATTAGGGAAAAGTTTTTGACATTATTCAACTAGGAGTCTAGGATATTGCACAATATTCATGATAACATAGCTACATAGCTCACCCTTTCAACCCAGCATTGAGAATCCACCTAGTCAATAAACAAGAACTAATTCTAAGACATACAACCCATAATGGTCAAACGTATAGTTGATCATTCTGGTTGTTGGTTGTAAGTATTAAGCCACCACTGAGCAATTTTACAAGAACATTTGAATATTGGGTAAAGCATATCCTTGATTGTAAATCCAAGAGTGTGTCTAGTTAAAGATTAAAGGAATTCAAGCAATAGGAGAAAACCCATGGATAGTGCACCACCATTTTTTCCAACACCAATTTTTCTACTCCCCTAGAAGATAAGACTAAGGAAACACATATTTAAGAATGGACCATGTTTTTTGGGAAGAGATGCAATCTTAGTAAAACTTTGGTTTTCCAGTTTCAACTTAGATCCCATGACTATTAGTGTGTCACCACCATTCCTTTATGGTTGAGACTCCCTAATTTCCCCAAGCAATGGATCCAAACCAAGTTCAAAAATTCCATCTCTCAATTGAAGGAGGTGGCACATGCCATATTATTTCTCTATGACTAGGCCAAGGAAGTTGATCCACACCAATAATGAGCACTAGACCTGAAATCCTTGGAGAAGGAGAGGCACCAATTTCTATCTTGAAATGAGGCATGAAAATTCAATCAATATGGCTCAACGTTGAAGATCAAAAAAATGATTTCTTTAAAAAACAAGTCACAGAGAGATAAACCCACAACACAATATAGCATATCAATAATGAGAGGGTGAATCCTCTGAATCCTTCGAACAAATCACCCATGCAGAGTGTCTTACCACATGACTCTTTACTTTCAAGCTTTGAGGAAAAACATCCAAAGCAGCCTAGAGGTTGCTACAACCTTCCCTTGATGGGTCGAATATGAGACGAGCAATCTCCCCAAGAAACTTGTCACCATGGAAGACCCGAAAAAAGCTTTGAAAAAAATACAAAATGAAAAAGTGTGGAGCCCTAAGAGATTTCAGGTAGTATTCTTTAGAGGATTCATGGATTTGTTTGGAGAGGACCTACTTAAGGTTATTGAGGAGTCTGGATCACATGGGAGTCCCACAAAATTTCACCACAACATTCATTGCTACCATCCCCAAGGTGAGCAACCCTATCCATTTTGGCAATTATCAGTCCACATCATTATGTAAGTGCATTTACAAGCTCATTGCAAGAACAATATCAACTATACTCAAACCCATCATCTTCATTTTTCAATGTTATATCCAAGAAACAAAATGGATTTCTAGAAGACCGTGATATTTGGGATGCAATAGGCACCACTCAGGAGGTCCTCCACTTAATTAAAGTGGACCACAAAAGAGCCTCATAACCAAAATAGACCTATCTAAATCCTTTGACTGCACCAATTGGATCGATGGAAGATTTAGTGAATGCGCCCATCACTTGGTGAAGTTAATAAATGAATGTTGTCAATTCATTTTAAGAAGTAGAATACATCTCTACAATCATATTGTAACTAGTTTTAGGTTGAACAGTAAATGATTTTCATATTATGAGTTATGGAGGTTGATCGATAATGTCCCAAGTGTAAGAACAGAGTAGATCCAATACATGTGGATTATGTATCTTTTTTGGAGTGTAGCATGTTTACACACTCATGTTTTAGGATGCACATGTAAATATTATGCAAGGTGTAAATTGTGAATTTTTACCTACAATATGCAATTGCAGGAACAATGTATTGGTCCTAGATGTATTTATGTAATGAAATGGAGTTTTTCATATGATAGTCAATTGTGAACATGAAAATATAATATAGGGATTGAAAATGAAGGGTTATTTGGGTTTATCCCAGTAGCCATGCTGCATCATTATGTGTGGGATATAAAGAGCCAATATTGATCCAATGTGACTAAGATAGACCCATATTTGGAATAACTTTGCAGCCTTAAGATACAAGAGACTTAAAATATCCAATATGGAGATCATCATTCGTTCTTTATATCCCTCAGAATCAATACAATTCACAACATGATTAGTTACAACCAATTCAAGAATGAATTTGTGCGCAAAACATTTTAATTTTCTTGAAGGATTAAAGAAAAGGATATATCTCTTTATCAAATCCTTGGAAAATTTGTCAATATGAACAAAAGAGAGAAACAATAGAATCTATAACAAGTCTAATAAGAATACCAGGATGTCTTAAGAACAAGACCTATGTCTGGTCTAAGAAATTTAATAATTCCTGTATTGTATCAACACTCTAGACAAATTCATTATCACAAAGGTCTGATTATAGAATAATAGATTTATCATTATTGGTGTTAATAAATACATCAAAGGTACTCTTTTTTACAAGAGGGTTGGTGATGGAATTCAACACCTCCCATTCGGTGTTGTTGATTTCTCTCTAGAAATATTTTTTTTCTTTTTTTTGATAGGAACGAATGAATCAAATGTTACTCACAAATTAACTCTTTCTTGAAGGTTCCACACACACCACAGTTTTATACTTTAGTAATAATCTATTTTTTTTTCTTGATTATTAAAGATAAATCAGACTTCACCTATTCAATGGTCAACTACAAGGTCAAAGTAGATTCAACAAAAAACATTGTTTTTGTTGAACAATAAGTAGACAAGGGAATGGGTAGAAATATGAATAGGATTAAGATTCTTATTTTCAATGTAATGTTTTGCAATGAATCAAGTGCCATTCAAAGCATATTTGATATCCTTGAAGGAATTAAATCATATCTTAAGTAAGAAGCTTGAAAAGAAGGGTGGATGCATGAGATCCACTTTTGGAGGATGCATTTATTACTTGAGGAAGAGCATCCAAAACTCCAGTTCATCGATTGCACATATCCCATATAGATCCACTATTAACGGAGTCAGTTTGATATTTGTTATCATTTTAAGAAGTGGTTATGGTCGAAAGGATCCTATATGATGGAGATGTTTTATTGAAAAGGGTCATGTGGAAACAACATTTAATCAAACAAATATCTCAGCTAGAAATAAAGTTACATCTATAACAAATGGAACTTCTAGAAAAATATTCGATAGATAAATCACCCAAAGTCTTGTAGAGGACAAATAATACTTCAAACCTTTTGATCAGCTGAGATGAAACAAAGTTTATTTTTATGTGGAGGATCAACTAGTTTTAATATTGGTTCTATTACTAGCCTGCACAATTAGACGTGACTAGCTCCATTAAAAGACACGTGGATATGGTTCCTACCATTATGCCATGTAGATTAGTTATGAATTATAATGGTGATGGCCAACAAGCTAGCATGCCTTGAGAAGGTCAAAGTAGTTTTTAGAGTGATTTTCAATTGCAATGTGAACAAAGTTTGTTCTTTACCCTTCAGAGGTGGCAAGAATATTATACCACCATAGTTACAAATGCTACATGTCATCGTACAATCATCCCCCTAGAGTTTGACAAAAAATCCTCATCACAAATTTGCAGGGTTTAAATTGTGATGCTTTCTCTAGGGAACATTACAAAGAATTCATACAGTCTTTTCCATGTAAACCTAAAGGACTTAACTCTTCAAGAATTTGGATCACAAGATGTAGGTTGTTTGACCTATGATATTACAGATACACCATAGGGAATAAGTTTCACTTGTGATCTAAATGATAATGTAACTGCTCATACATCAATTCCTTCTTCCAACATTAAACCATGTGTTATTTCAATAAAAAATCAACACCATTGGGGTAGAATGTTGGCATAGAGATTTCTTCAACAGAAGAATTCATTCTCAACACTTTGTGGCAACAAGTAGGATTTAATCACCTAGGAAAAGAAGGTTGTTTGATATCTCATATTATAGATACACCATAGGGAATAAGTTTCACTTGTGATCTAAATGATAATGTAACTTCTCATGCATCAATTGGTTCTTCCAACATTAAACCATGTATTATTTAAATGAAAATTCAACACCATTTGGGTAGAATGTTGGCATAGATATTTCTACAACAGAAGAATTCATTCTCGACACTTTGTGGAAACAAATAAGAGTTACTCACCTAGGAAAAGAAGGCATATTCCTGGAAATTTTGTTTAATCTTGATCATGGTAAATTTGTAATAGTAGAGAGGGAACCCTACTAGAGAAGATTTGTTTGAAAGTCCTGGAAGGATTGGTATGCATATTCTATATCTTAGACCTATTTACAACACCTTTCAAATGACATATGCACCACAAGGAAGGAATATGACTAGGTTATTTGAATCCATATTCATAAATTCTATTTTATTCCACATAAACTAGGATAGATCCAACATCAATGAAAATATGATGCATATGTGCTTAAGGATTAATTAGAGGATGCTTGTACACAACAGTAATGGATTTTTCAACCATAAAAAATCATGAATGTACTACATTAACCAATTCACCATTGGTTAGATTTACCAAAGAAAAATTTTACCCAAATTGTTATTACACCACACTAGAATTTGTAAAACGACAACTAATAAAATGAGTTGAATGAAAATTGTAGAGCTACAATAAATTTGAAGGTGTAATTTCCTCGGGAATCATAATAGTGTACCGTGATTTTCTCTAGGGTCTGGATATCCATACGTTGCCAAATATTCAAGAGTCAAAACTCGTGCTATAGCTTTGTCTTTCAAATACCCTCAAGCCTCTTCTGAATACCCTCCAAACATTGTGATTTTCGACAAAGAAATAGTATGCCAATTTATAACAGATGGGAGGGTGAAATCACTAACAGAAATCCCCTTATTCTTTGTAAATCAGGAGAACGGACGAGTGTATCTTCCCATACCATGAAATTGGAATGAATTAAACCATAAACGTTGATTTATACCCAATGTGAGGGTGAAGTTACTACCATAAATTCCCATATTTCTATAAATTGGGCGAATGGAAGCTTGCAACTCCAAATTTCAGGAGAGAAATATATATATTTTCCTCTTTCCCTCATAAAAACTTGGGCTTACCCTCTATAAAAAAAAAAAAAATTAAGGACGAATAACAAAAGTTTTAAAAAACCATTCTAATACAAAAAAATTGCCCAATCAAAATTTGGAACCCCCTTAATTTCTCCCGTGAACGAAATTTCACCCCTAAAATCACCCATGGTCAGAAGAATTATTTCTTAGATAAGTAAAGGCTATAGACCACCTTTGTTTACTGTTTTGGAAGGTTATCTTTTAGTAACATATTTCTTCAAACTCTATAGATTAGGTTTGTTTTTAGTATTTAATACATAGTTTATAAAACATAAAAATAATGGAAAAATACTTTTGAATTGATTCATAAATCCCTTTGAATAGTTTCTAGATCATGATCCAGAGGAATATTCTATCCCAAACAAGGGAGACTCTAATTGGGCCTCTTTCTTTGGTTATTCCCTACAATTGAGTTTTGGGAATCCATCCCCCTTAACACATCCCACCCCTTTTGTATTAAAGAAATGTATGTTCCTTATAAAAAAATAGCTTTAATATTAAAAACCCAAAGAAATAATATAGCACTATATAGAATGTTTTTAAATTTTGTCCATGGTTAAGAGTACACCATGACCCACATTATCTAATGATAACGATAACTCCTTTTGGAGTTCCCAAATGTGTATTATTATCAATGGGTACCAATATAAACAATTGGTATTCTTAACTAAGATAAGGTGACCACTAATGCACATGCTTCATGGATTATTTGTGTAACCTATAAGAAAATATGAACACAAAGTGAACACAAAGTGAAAATTTAGCACCTGCTAGAAAGTAGAAATTCTAAGATAGGTTTGTTATACTTCATATCATTGAAAATTTATAATTATGGTATGATTAATGGACAATACTATAGTCTTTAAGTTGATAAATTAGTCTTAATAATTTCCATCTCATGTTTAAATGTTGGTTTCATTTTGTTTATGACACCTTTTGATCTGAATTATTTTGAGAACGAAACAAAGGTAGAGATATAAAAATGAAATATACATAGATATTGTGAGATACAAAAAAATATTGTAATAAACACAGAGATACAATAATGCACATTTTTTATTAATGAAAGAATGTACAAAAACTGTAAAATTACAGAGTGAATGACTCGCTAGAACTATAGCAACTTATCTTTGAGAAGAGATGTGATGGCTATGCTCATTCACAAGAAGATGATGATGTTTACAATGAGGCTCTAAAGGCCTTTTTAACATAAAGAAAATAAAAAACCCTAGCCTTGAAAGATGAAACGCGAAAAGTCATGTGGGTCCCGATGAGGTAAGTTGGTACATCAACTCCCCAAGGGCGTAACGTTTGCATATGATCTCCATTTGGGACGCACGATAGCTTGTTTGAGAGGTCTATATGAGGACTACGCATTTTTCCATCACACTTTGGGTAAATCCTATAGTGTGACTATGGAAGGCCCATAAAACGTTGTTGAAGGCCTCAAAATGACCCCGGAAGTTTGGGACCCAAAAAGTTGTTGAAAAACTGTCGAGGTGGAAACCCATGTTTTGAGCCAGTGGAATAAGTGGGTGGCCACCGATTTATTTCTAGATCAATCCTCCCCCCTTAGGAAGAAATGGTATCCATTGTGTGAAGTTCCTGGGGAAGCTTTTGTTGAGTATGAACCTTCGTGAGTTTCTTGCCTTTCTAGAGAAGTTGTCTTTCTTATCTTGTTGAAGGTTGTTACGAACCTATTGTTGGAGGGGTTGGATTTGTTTAACCAATCTGTTTGCATGATCTGTCGGAGTGTGGGAGGATCCTTTTGGTGAATATGCAGTAGGAATATCTTGGTGTTCTTCTACAATCTTGTTGATATGCTTCTGTTGGATAGAAGGTTCTTGGGCCAAGGTTGCAGTGGTCGCAATGTCCTTCTCTTCTGACTAGGTTGTGAAGAGGATAAACTTTGTGGTATGAGAGATTGCTTTGTGGCACTTTTTTATCAGCACAGTAGTGAGAGCTACCTCTGGTATCTTCTAGGACTGACCCCCCAGAGTAACAATGAAGCTACGGGGTCGAGACTCATAAATAGCATGACACCTCCACATATATGGCTGGCCTAACATAACATCACGGACTTCCAGTGTGTTGACATCACACAATACCTCATCCTTGAAGGGATTGATGTTGTATGAAATGTTACACTGCTCGTTGACACGAAGATATCATCCATGGTGAATCCATCCGATGTTGTATGGTTGTGGGTGTGGTGTTGTTGAAAAATCCAACTGCTTGACGACCTATGCTGAGATGAGGTTCTTGTCACTTCTGTTATAAACAATAAAATGCAGTGGGGTCCCCTTCACCCACATATGTGAATGGAAAAGGCTCTTCCCCTCTTCAGTATACTTTGGCTCTTTTGGTTGGATTGTTGCGGTTGTGACAATAACAATGGGTTCTGCATCAATTATATGTCTCCTTTTATTATTTCCTGAATCAGAGTCTGAGTTGGGGCTCATCTCTGATTTTTTGAGCTCATCCACCAATGACTGTTTTGAGTGACATTCATCGGTTTTGTGACAAGGGATTTTGTGGAAGTCGCACTACTTCCCAATGTCCTTCTTCATCTTCTCATTACTCTTCTTTTCCTGTGGCTTGTACTGGTTGTCTTCAGGTTGACTTCTCTGTGAGTTAGGGATGCCCTTACCATACTTTGGTTGTTGCATATTTGCAAACCTATATTCTTGCTTGTTTTGCTGCTTAGATTTTTGCTCGATTTTGAAAGAAGATCTATAAATGGCTCCCAATGATGAGATGTCCAGAAACTCCATTTTTGTTTGGATGTACTTGTGTAGAGCCTCATGGTATTTGAGAACCATATGTTCCTCAGAGTCTTTGATACCCAACTTGGTGTGCAAGGTATGGAAGATATTTTTGAACTCTAGCATTGTTTGGTCCTGCTTTTGATACAGAGTGGTCCATCTCATGTACTGGTGATCGTAGTTTCCCATAGGGTAATATTTCTCCTTGATCGCATCCATAAAAAAATCCCAAGTGGGCTCAGCCCCAAATATTCTAGACTCCTTTGTGGAAATTTTCTTTGAGTATGTTTCCCACCAATGTTTGGCATGAGGGATATCCTTAAGGAGTGCAAAGGTGATCTTTTCTCTCTCGAAAAATTTGTGAACAGAGAAATAACCTTCTAGCAAATTTTACCATTTTTCCAAAGCATCTGCATCGATTTGACCTTCAAATACAAGAATATCAAAATTAACTTGTACCTCGAATGAGGTAGTGTCTCCAAAGCATCTATTTGACGAATACGCGCATGTTATTGTCAATAATTGTTGAAGAATTTGGGTAAAATTCTCCAACATCTTGTTCCTCTATTGCGCGAGGGCTTCCGCGAGCAACAACTTGATGGGATATTTTTCTCCCACGTCTCTCTTTTCTTCCACCATGGGAGGTCACTTTGTATAATGAGAGAAATTGTCCTCAAGGGAAACTAGCTTGAGACCCAAGTCTCTATACCCTGATCTCGTCGGGGACATGCACTAAGAAACGAAAATGACAAGCCTTCTTTGATACCATTGATCCAGATTATTTTGAGAGTGAAATGAAGGAAGAGATATAACAATGAAATATACATAGATATTGTGAGATACACATAAATATTGCAATTAAAATAGAGATACAATAATGCACAATTTTTATTAATGAAAGAATGTACAAAAACTATAAAATTATAGAGTGAATGACTTGCAAGAATGGTGGTAGCTTATCGCTGAGAAGAGATGTGATGGCTACACTCATTTGTAAGAATATGATGATGTTTACAATGAGGCTCTAAAGGACTTTTTAATATAAATAAAATCCAAAACCCTAGCCCCGAAAGATGAAACACCAAAATTCATGTGGGCCCCGATGGGGTAAGTTGGTATGTCAACTTCCCAAGGGTGTAACTTTTGCATACGATCTCTATTTGGAGTGCATGATAGCTTGCTTGAAATTTCTATTCAAGGAATACACATTTTTCCATCTCACTTTGTCTAAATCCTACAATGTGAGTGTGGCGGGCCCAAAAAATATTATTTAGGGCCTCAAAAAGACCCCGGAAGTTTGGGACCCGAAAAGTTGTAGAAAAATTGCCAAGGTGGAAACCCATGTTTTGAGCCAGTGGAATAGGTGGGTGACCACCGATTTATTTATGGATCACCTTCATCATCTAGCCACATGACCAATCCTCCATTAATTCAGTTTTTAACCACCTCCATAGCCTATCTCCACACATTGAATTTACCATGGAAAAGAAAAAGGAAAATTCACTACCATTCTTGGATGTTCTACTCACCCATCTCCCCGATGGTTCCCTTTCCCACCAAGTTTATCATCAAAATGACCATACTAATAGATACCTTCGTACCTAGCCCCACCACCACCTATCTCTGAAATCTTCTATTCTTAAAACGCCTTTAACCATAGGCATTTAGATTTATGTTCTCCACCTTTTAGAAAAAGAAATATCCCACCTATAGAATCCATCCAAGATAGTGGATATTCTATTTCCCAAATTATCAAAACCTTTCACTCTGCCCTCCATCCAAAATCCCAAAACCCCCTTCCCCTCCAAGCCCCAATTTCACTCCCTTACATTCATGGAATTACTCATAAGATTTCCACAATCTTAGGCAAAAAGAATATCAACTCTTTTCAATCCCCACAAAACCCTAAATCATTTATTTAGAAGTGTAAAAGATAAAATGGACCCCATGCCCTCTTAAGGTGTTTACCAAATTACTTGCTCTTGTGGCAAATCCTACATCAATCAAATAAGTAGGTCTATCCAAACCAATCTCAAACAATGTATAAAATACACATTCCATAACCACATTACTAAGTCAATTATCATAGAGCATTCATATAATAAGAAGAACCTCATTTTCTGGTAAAATCCTAGCATCAAACCCCATTTCTCATTACACATTATTAAGAAAAGCCTTGAATTATTTTTTTTGTTTGACAAATTTAATAGAGAATATAATGTAACCTTATCTAGTCTTGGAAACCCACCATGCATTGTTTTCATCCATAAGTAAAATTGTATGCTTCTTCTAACCTTTCCTTTTATCTCTTTCTCTTTTCTTTAGGTTTCTAACACATAATTTACCCCTTTTCTTCCTCCAAAGTACTTCATTAAATATGATTTGTTAACATTTTTCAAATACATCTATTTTCAAATTTTCTCTAGGTCATTTATCATTTCTTTTAGTGTTTTTAGTTTTGTAAAATTGATTCTCTTATTGATTTGTGTGATGCCTTATTTCATAAAAAAAAATTGGCTATTCTTTTAACTTTAAACATCTTTACTTCCTAAATGTTAATATTAACTCTTATTGATTTGTGAAATTGCTTCTCTTATTGATTTGTGTGATGCCTTATTTCATAAAAAAAAATTGGCTATTCTTTTAACTTTAAACATCTTTACTTCCTAAATGTTAATATTAACTCTTCATTAGATAATTTTTCTTGGTCAATATTAAAAAAAAAAAATTACGTTATCTTGTAGTCCCTTTATCTCATACATTTGGTTCTTTCACCTTTATCTAATACTTTTTAACTTATTTAATTATTAACCTTTGACAATTGAAATTATTTTAATATTATTAATTTTTAGAATTTTATTTCTTTGTCTAATCAATTGCTTTAACTCTTAATAATAATAATTTATATTTCTTTTCTTATATAACTTTATTGACATAGTTTCCCTTTTCTAATAATAATATTATTATTTTAATTTTTTGATTAACTTTTTTTTTTTAAATATTTTTATTATCAATTTTCTAACACCTAATTTATTTACAATTTACATATTCAAAACATTATAATCAAAGACTATCTATTATATTTGAATTTTTTTTAATTAAATCATTTCATATTATATTTTAGAAGACTTTAATTGAATCATTTTATAATGGGTAGAGTGTCCACTTTAATGATTTTAATTAAATCATTTTATATTATTATTTTAATTTTTTGATTAATTTTTTTTTTAAATATTTTTATTATTAATTTTCTAACACTTAATTTATTTACAATTTACATATTCAAAACATTATAATAAAAAATTATCTATTACATTTTAGAAAATTTTAATTAAATAATTTCATATTATAATTCAGAAAACTTTAATTGAATCATTTCATGATGGGTAGAGTGTCCACTTCTAAAAATTTCATAACTCAAAAATACTATATTTAAAAAAAATAATATAATCTAACAATGTCAACCATAGAATTCAGAGCGTGAACAACATGGTAGATGACACTTGTAAATTATGGAATTCAGAGCGTTGGCAAACCTGAAGGCAGACGCTGACCACTTCCAACGAACTAAATGACGGTGTGGCTGAAGGTTAAAACAAATTGAGTTGACTCAATAAGAGGACAATGAAAGCCATCATGAATAGTACTCTCACATCTTCAATGAACATAGAAACGTCAAGATCATTCATTTCACTTCAGTCACTGCCTTTCGAATATAAGGCTATAGGAATCATTCATTTTCTACACCAACAAAGTCAANAGAGGACAATGAAAGCCATCATGAATAGTACTCTCACATCTTCAATGAACATAGAAACGTCAAGATCATTCATTTCACTTCAGTCACTGCCTTTCGAATATAAGGCTATAGGAATCATTCATTTTCTACACCAACAAAGTCAAGCGCTCGTGAACACTACGCAATTATTTAATGAATAGTCTACTTCCAATTTCAATCGCACGGGAAGAGAAATCATCATGGACTGCTGTGTGTGCGGCGACGTAGGCTTTGCAGAAGATATGTTACATTTATCAAGTAATTCTTGATAAATAGAAGAAAATAAGTGCAAACGACAGTTGAAACAGACAGCAAAAAAAAGAGAGGAAGGTAACCCGGTAGTATGTATCAGGACACAATGTTCAGTAATTCCACATTCGGTTGAATTTCTCCGTATTTTGCATTGTAAAACTGGGAATAATAAAAGCAATATACATTGTTTATGTTTTCTTAGGAGTTTTGCTAAACACTGTTTTCTTATTTAAGGTAAGTGGTCCAATGTTTGTATGCTGTGTTATTTTTACTTTGTAGTTATGTTCTTATTTCTCTAGCGGTTTAAAATAAAATGAGCAATATGATTTTAATTTTATAACTTTTTAATAGGTAATCACCATATGGTTTGTTTGTTTGTTTGAATTTGTAATGGTATTTCACATAATCCAGGTTGAATGATATTAAGATATAATGATGAATTTTTAGTCATAATAAGTATTAAGATATAGTGATGAATTTTTTATGGGAATATCCAAGATAGTATATGTGTGTGTGGAGGGGGTATTATGTCACTTTTATAAGTCAATGTAAGAAGACCTAATCGAAGCTTCCACTTCTAGAAAGATCTTCCTCTGGAAGTTTTCTTAAAAGGTAGAATTAGTATAAATAACAGTAGGAGACAGTGGATATTTTTGTCTGGGATATTATTGTAATAGAGCTCTACTCTGGTGGAGGTTGCCCCCTTGAAGAGACAAGTGAACATTGCTATCATTAATAAATGCATTATTTCTCGTGTTATTCTGGTATTATTCTGATATTGTTCTGGATATATCATTGTTGTTCTGTCATTGCTTCCTAAATATTTATGTTATGCATACTATATTATATTTGGAATATTGCAAGTGGTATAAGAGCTCTTTTGAGGGCAAATACTTGTGGGGTAAAAAATAATTTCAAGGTAGAGACGTATTCCGACGTATTTATGTCATTACGCGCATAAACCCGTGCCCGAGGAGTCATACACACAGGAAATACAAGTGCTTTTCAAGCACACATCTATTGGCCACCCTTGTAACCCTTATTGGTACCCCTTCGAGTGGTAGTGCATTAAACAACACATGTATATGGATCATCCTAAGCATCCTAAATCCCTCCGTAGATAAGTCAATCATACGCCTGAGTGTTATAGTGTCACAGAGAACAACAATCAAAAAGATACTTTCTAGTACCTCGGTAGTCCGGTAGTACGACTAAGGGTATGGTCTAGCCTCCTTAGTTGGTGCCCTGAGATATTGGGCCAAGTACTATTATTAGACCCCGCACACATATCAAAGAGATATAGCACAAGGCAAACCGTTGTTTATAGAACCCTTGAATACCATAACCCTTGGGACGGAAAAATAAACAGAACATACAAGATATATTGTCGTGCAACTATGTCTCCTACATTGTGGCTGGAAAATTCCTACACATTTTTTCCTATTAAATATTTGGCCATTTCGTCATTGTCGTATTATTCAGCTCAGAGTATAACTCCGCAGGAGTTAAAAAAAAAGTTTGGGGCATGTCAACACCCCTATTTGTAACCTAGTCCATTGCATTCCTCTCTTCATTCTGATCACAGTGGTACCCCTCACATTTAAGCCTTTTTTTCTCCACGGTCCCACCCGTTTCCAAGACTCCCTTATTTGAAACCTATCCCATTGGAATCCTCTCTTTGTACTAATCACCCTGGTACATCTCACTTTGTGTGGTCTCGATTTCCATCCCTACACCTCATCTTCTACCTTAGTCTCTACCAAGCCAACCACTCGAGCTCAGACCCAAGAGGACTGTGATACTAGGCAATCCAACTTAGAATCATGGATGGACTCCATCCCCACTACCATACAAACAACAACCAACGAATCCCTCCCTGCAGCAATCCAAGCAGCCATATGTGACATTGTGTAACCATTCCTGAAAGGTAAGTAGGTAGAGAACAATGCCGAGGACCCTCAACATTCCCATTATGAGCATACTCATTCCTCCCAATCCCCTTGGGGTTCTCCATACTCTTGGAATAAGCTGCCCAAAGTTGATATGCATAAATTTGATGGATCCAACCCCGTCGGGTGGGTCTTTCAAATGGAACAATAATTCTCCCTCCATAATATTTGGAACAATACTTCTCCCTCCATGTAAAGTTTTTGTACTTGGATCAAGAACAATGGCAGTGGCATAAGAAATATTATCCACAAACACCCACTTGGAACATGCTCACTAAAGCAATTTGTTCCTGGTTTTGTACGGAATCTAATTTTTGGGGTAGACTCACCAAGCTGCTCTATAATGGATCAATCACATATTTCATCACGACATTTGAACAATTGGCTATCCGGACTGAGGGCTTATCTAATATTTTTTACGTTGAATGTTTTATTAGTGGTTTAAAGGAAGCCATCTGGGTTCATGTGAGCATGCATCATCCAACTACCTAGTTGCAGACATGTTAATTAGTAAAGGAAACAAAGACCATCCTTTAGGCCCCACCCATGAAGGCTCCGGTCCTCAACCGTCCTTATCACGAGGCTCACCCAGCTCCGATACAAACATTGAAGATCCAAAAGGTATATCCAACTAAAATGGCGGAACGTCACAAGCAAGGACTTTTCTACTATTGTGATGAAAAGTATTCACTAGGGCATAAATGTAGAGAAACAAATTTCTTCCATATTGATGCATCTACTTCATCTCCTTATGAAAACATCCCATCGGATGAGGCTCCTGACCCAGACGAGGCTCCACCTAGTGCACCTGTCGAAGCTCCAGTTGTAACCCCAGTGGATCCAGAGGAACCCGTCATATCGCTTTATGCACTCTCAAGTATTTCAACCACGCAGACATTGAATCTTAAAGGCTACATCAAACATCGATCGATGGTGGTGTTGATTGATAGTGGTAGAATCCATAATTTTATTCATTGCAGGCTTGCTAATGAGATCCATTTTTTTGTCCACTGTGTTTCTAATTTTCAAATCCTCATTGCTAATGGTGGTACTATGAAGTGTGGGGGTCGTTGTGAGAATGTCAAACTCCAAATGGGTGATTATACTCTCAAAACCCACATGTTCTCTATTGTCATGGGTTATTATACTATGAAAACCCACATGTTCTTTATTATTTACATTGAATGGTTAATTATGTTTACATGAACCTACTTGTCATGTTGCATGAGTTCATACGTTAATAGCATGACAATGAAGAAATGGATATCAAGAGTACAAAAGTGGAAAATTTGTGGATTTTAAAGATACCTCATATCCTCAACGATCGACAAAGATACCATGTGCATTATATCTCCAAAGAAAGGAATTCCTATATAACCATATTTTCTTACCTTCAATGTCCCAATGTGCATTATATCCTGGTGTTGAAAGAGCGGCCTAGCCGAACACCAGGATTAAAGAGCATAGTGTTGACATCAAGAACGAACGAACCCGGACCTCAGCACTAGCCGAACACTCTCTCACAACTAAGCACCACATACGCCTAGAGGACACCAAAATCTTAGCTAAAG
>SNQJ01S0104705.1:22157-52399 GCA_010110895.2 Picea sitchensis
AGGTAAGTAACCAAAGACAATGAAGGAATCACAGAGGAATTAAAGGTAAAACAAAATGAGTTTTTTTTTCCAACACACAAGGTACTCTTAAATGCAAAAACACAAGGTTTTGAATGGAGAGAAAATTGTTGTGTGATGAAACCAAAACATAGAGATAACAATAATTGCAACACAGTGGCTCATTAGAGAAGAATGATTGGAAAACCCAAACGCTGGTAAGCGTACACTTCAATGAAGAGGTTTTTCTCCTTGGTAAAAATCGTTGTAGGAAAAGAGAAATCGCAGTGGTTATCCCATAGATGGAACACCTGAGGTTCCAGTTTTTATGGGAAAAATCGTAAGCGAAATCGCAGAGGGTTATAATCTCCCCATCAACGTAGAGATTAAAGAGAGAATTTCTGGGCAAGGAATCAACGCAGAGGTTGTAAAAATGAGCTATGGCGCTGGGCAATATTTTCACCTCAAACGTAGAGGAAATCAATAATACAAATCGTTGAGGAAAATAAAAATGAAATCGCAGAGGTCATCAAAGGAAGCATGCCAGAGATGAACAAGAACAATAAAATTTTGCTCGGCAATGAACAATAACGCAAAGATGAGCAATGAACAATAATTTCACTGGGAAAATTCCTCAGGCTTCATTTATAACATGCATTGTAAATATCACTATGGATAATGAGGAACACCAAGAAAGGTTTTAAGGATCCATAATTATTTTAAAAAGAAATACAGTGAACATTAAAATGCTTAACACAATTTTACAATCTCAACATAAGTACCGTAACCGAAGACTAGAATTTCGAAGATGTTCTCCCGCACTTACACTCTATCTAGCTCCCCACTTGCTAACCCTGGAGACTTCACTGATACCTCCTACCCAACGCTAGGGGTATTCTTCTTCCCCCTTATCCCCCTGAGCCGCAAAGGGTCCATACACACACAACCATAAATCCTCTAGCTCCCAACTCACCTCGCAAGGTAGAGCCACCACTCTCTCTCTCTCTCTCTCAAGCTGGGTATCCCAACTCTCACAAGTAAAACCAATCATAATTTCTACAGCATAACCTTACTCATAACCAATCTCCCCCTTTCCTCCCCTCAACCATTTGTTTTATAAAATTGCCTTAGTGACACCTTGTTATTTACAAATTTTATATCATTTTTTAAAAAATTAATTAAGAATATTCCCCCCATACACTTGTCACCTGTTCCCTTAATTTCACAAGTAAATCCACAATTTAATTTAATTAAAAGTCAATTTCCCTCACCCATCCTAAAAGCTCTCCTAAAATCACTCCTAGTTGTCCCTTTATTCCCTTTATTTCCAATTAATGACTAATGCCTTTCTAAAACTGAGTTGATTTGAAATAGGATTGTTCTCTAGTTAGACTAGTGTTAACTAGACTCTACATACCTTTCTATGCTTACACAATCTTTTATGCTTTATTCCTTTCTTACTTTAAATTCTAATTTGGTATTTTCTTGCACAATGTCTATTAACTCACTCTTTATATTTATTTTATTTTCATTGATTTCTTCAATTGATTTATTTCATCCCCTCATTATTTAATTTATAAATTAGTTTTTAGTCTTCTCACTAACTTAGACTTAGGCTTAGTTAAATTTTTATTTGCATGAGCCTAGACCATTAGGGATTATGATTAATAAATTCAGTCTTTAATTAATTAATTAATCAATTAATTAATTAATCAATTAATTAATTAATCAATTAATTAATTCAACAATGCTCAATATTTTACAAGGTTTGACATTCGCTCAAAGTTTTCTAGGCCACATAGATTAATTGACTCACCTTTTAAATACTACAACGTGCCCTTCAAGATGCACTCCGTGCTCCAAAGGTGCCACTTGACTTTGATTAAATTTTAATTACGTGACGTGCCCTTGAAGACGCACTATGTGCTCCAAGGGTGACACTCACCTTTGACTGGTTTTGGTAGTTGTCCAACCCCTGGAGTCAATACTCCATTCAGGCGACCTTGTGAGAGACTAAGGGCCTCTAAGGAATAAGGACCCTGCCTTATTGCACGCCCCTTAGAATCTTCGTGAGCGACTGTCTTATTTTTCCCTCACGTCATCATGAATCTATCGAACTAGGTAATCGTTAACCTATAATTTGAGCCACGATGAGAGTGCTAGTAGGTTGTGTCAGGGATGCTTCCACACCTCTCCCTCAATATATGGTCTATGTGCATGTCCCCTTTACTCCTTATCCGAGTCAGATTAGGAAGCAATCGCCATCCTGCATCCATCAACGAAACACTGCCAATGATCCATAAACAACATCATAATATACCCGATCATATGTCACATATGCATAAATGAAATACTCAGACCAATACAATCCATTCCCTGACTCAATCCAAAGTCCAAGCAGGTCCATTAATGCCATCGAAATCCTCAATCTGTCAATTGTCCTGCACACTCAAGGGAAAATCATCAATAGCATCTGTCAATACATAGATATCAAATAACATAGCATCATAATCCATCAACATCATCATAGAATCCATAAGTGAAACAAACAACCATATACTAAAACTGGATCACTTGCACACAAGTGTCCTAAAAAATAAGTTATTAACATGTTCTCGCAAGAGAGGGATGTTACATATTTGCTTAATGATCAATGATATATAAGGAGGTAAACACCTGTGTAATAAGTGGACCATTTATTAATTGATAATATCATATGGTGTTATTATGAGTATCTTTCTTTGATCTTAGTTATGTGAATCAACCATATCTAAGGTTTCCTCATTTAGTGATAAAGCTCATTTTGTAATATTAGAACCATTGATTGAGTGAATGCGATTGTAGATTTATTGTAAGTTGTTTCTGTGTAATGAATCTAGTAGTAGAGGGACCATGTATGAACCCTTTGGGGGTCGAGGGTCCATAGGATTGGATTCTTATTACAATGGTTTAGGTGCATGATTAAATAGTGATTTCATAACACCCAACAACATTACTTAGTGTGAAATATTCTTCTTGGACTTCATAGTGTAATGTGTTCTTCACACAATCTCTTCAAGCCATGAACAAAACAAACATTGATAACTTGACTAGGCTCTTCAATCAATTCATAGAAAATGATTTTTTTTTTTTAAATTATTTATAACAACTGGTTGTATATTATCAACCTCATCACAAAATAAATAAATAAATGACCTTTTATGCATCTTTTCTTAGTCACGACCTTCCTTCAATGCTCAAATTCCAACATGTTTTTTTTTGTGTTTCGGTTTTTGACAAATACCAACAACAATAATCTTAAATATGTTATATACATAAAAAACAATCTCAAGGATCTTACATTCATCACAATAATAATGATCTTAGCAAATCACCAACAATACAACATGTGAAGACAAGATTTGTGAAACATCCTTTTTTTTTGTTGTTGGAATATTTAACGATGCCTTGTGTGGTATTGTTGAAATGTATTAATTTGGAAGTTAATAATGTCTACTCTTATGTAAAAGAGTTATCTCACATTCATCATGGGGTAAAACAATCTTGTTATCATGTATTATATAAATAGGTGATATTACATTTATTCCACATGTATTATTGGGATGTAATTCCTCCATATCTATTGGTATATAATAGAGGTAAGAGAGACCCATGAGATACACAAAAGCATTGTAATGAAGGATCACATAGTGATCATATACATTGGAATGATGTGAATATGGAGTGTGATTTGTGGGAGATCAAGTGTAAGATTGGAAATTTATGAAGAATAAAGAAGACAATACCTTCATGTGGATTTTTCTCCACATTGGGGTTTTACCACATATATCTGGTGTACTTGTTTTCTCTTGTCTATTTCTTATTATGATTAAATTTTGTTGTTAAATGGATAGGATGATAGTCTAGTAAGGTTCTTCTATTTAATATTGTTGTATGTTTATTCATATGTCTTAATATTCTAACACGGTATCATAGCATGTTACTATGCTATATCTCCTTCAATATTGTTTTGTTAAATTTTTTAACATAGCAATATATTTATTTGGGATCTCCTTATTTTGTAGTTTTGTCATCAGATCTAGTAGCCATTAAGGCTTCTCTTCAGATGTGAGAATTTTTCTACAAGAACGAGATTTTTTTCTCAAAACCCTAACCCTTTTTTTTCCATATTTCTCACATTTATGTGTTTTTTTTTTTTTTGGTAATATTGAACCTTGTGACTGGCGAGGGATTGCCTTGGCTGAGATGCCATGACCTAGGGGAATCTAAGTCGTCAAAGTCACCCAAGGATCGCACCCAGCCTGGACTGCACCAACCCTTAACATGGTAGGATTTTGAGGTGTCCCCAGAGGTTTCAAACCGATGACTTTCACTTACAGAGTGCCTTAACAACTCACTCCCTCACCGACTTCTCTAGACCTCGGGGACACATTTATGTGCTTTAAAAAAAAATTCTAACCTCACCATTGTCTCTGCAATAAAGAAATCAAGAGAGATTGAGTATTAGTTTGTTAAATTTGTCTTCTGTTTGCTCAAAATTGAATTAATTAGCCTAGGAAATTTAATTATTTTAACCTAAAGTTTTTTTTTGGGAACTTTTAGTTCTGGTAATTTACCAAGCCTTTTTTTTTTACCGAACCTTCTTTTTCTTTCGAAGCTAATATCTTTTTATACATGAGGTATTTTTGCATGGAATTTTTTTTGTTGGGTGCATATTTTCGTTGGCTAACTAACCATCCAACCCTCTCTCCAATTCGAGACTGTACAAATTCATTTTTTGCTATACAAACTTGTTTTTTGGGGAAAATTTGCAGATGTTCAAGTCGATTTTATTCTCTGAGGTTTGATTCGTCTCTTGGGAGGGTCGATTTCCTATTGCAAAAGGTCGATTTGCTAATCTAAGATGTCGATTTGCAGTGGGCGTGAATTTTTAGTTGTTGGAGGGGTTTTACCTATATGATCATGCGTTTCCCTTCATATCTGAGCTATACGCCTAAATTTTGAAGCGATTGGTCGTTTTGGTAGGCCATTTTTGTTTTCTAAGGGGATGATCTGTCTGTTTAGAGTTCCATTTGCTTGATTTTTTTTTCTATTCTTTGTTGAGCATCCCTTTTTTTTTTTTTTTCCATTTGCTTGGATTTTTTTCTATTCTTTGTTGAGCATCCTTTTTTTTTTTTTGACGAAAACGGTTATGTTGCATTAATCTGCATTCACAATTTGGAATCGAAGTTAAGCAATGGAAGAAGGTTGCGACCTCTACCGTTGCCGCTAACCTTCTTGCAGAATGTCTGAGAGACCATTCCGCCCTTCCTCAATTTGGGGTGGATTCCGTAAGGCTGGCCCTTCAGATCTTTCTCGATCCGCCGCTGTTTCGATCTAGGGCTTCATTTTCCTCTCGCAGACAAAGTCGCTTTTTATTTTCTAAAGTTGCTCGAGTGAGTGGCCTGAGTTTGGACTTTTGTGGATCCTTTCACCGGATGCCTTCCTCGCATTCGACACGGGCCGTAAACTCATTTTCTTTGATCGTTCCCGGCCCCCGAGGGGTTTTGGGGCGTACTTTCATGTAAGGGACTGTAATCAAGGACAACGGAAAACGCAAAAGCGAACTGCTCATAGTCCGCCTGATATGGCACCACCCCAGGGAGAGAGCTTAATGGCTTCCTACATCTTTCGAAAGTTAAACTCAACACAATGCGAGCGCAGTAAGTCGGGCCCCTTTTGGCTCCGGGCCTCATTCGTAACGCCTAGCTTCCGGTCGTCCTTCAAATAACTTTTCCTGTGCAGAAGGTGAGCTCTAACCCGTGTAATGCGGTGATCTCGGCTTCTGGATTGAAGTCAAGAGTCTGTGGGGCTAAGAACAACCCTCTTGGCCCCATAAAATAGGGTCCAGATCTAAAAAACTAGATCACAGTCCTCTTCGCTCAAGAAACTGAAGATTAAAACCCCTACCAGAGAGACGCTCAGACGTCAAGCTTCCAATGCTCATTCGGCCCATGCTCCACCGCTTTAAGAAGCCATAACCCAGAACTTTCCTCATGAGGGCCTTTGTCTCTTTAGTTGGAGGTAAGGCAAGTTTTGATCGGGCCTCTGGAGAGAGAGTTAGTTCCGTAGAAGGGGATCTCTCCAGCCTCTTGATAAACTTGTATTTATAGATTTTGTTTGATTTGGTCCGCTGAAGTACCAACGCTTTGAATGCTTCCAATCGATCTTTTCCTCTCTCACTGTGATTCCAGCTATTGTGGCGGCTGCCGAATTTGGACAAGTCCAAGCGACGCTAAGCATAATGTATGCAGGTACCGGTTGCCTCAGATCCACGTACAAGACCGACCGCACCGGTGGGTCTATTCGAAATTCTTCAAACGCCTCCTTTGAGCTTAGATCCGATGTCGGGCAAATGTAGAGCGCTCGATATGGTCAAGCTTAAGCCCGGTCATTTGAGGGTCAGAGGGCCTGCAAGGCCAAGAACCTCGCATATGCTCGTCCATCTCCGTTGAGCATCCCTTTCACCTTCAATGCAAGATACAATTGTGTTTCTGGTAGGGAGGACCAATAATAAACGGCAGGTTTAGTGCTCTAGGTAATTTCCAACTTGGTTTTTCCTCATTGTTTCTTGCTACAAGTAATTTCTAGTGTATTTTTTTGTAATGTGGCAGCTCATAAATAGGGTAAGTTACTTCCAGCATTCATCGCCATACGTAAGAAAATGTGTTTATTCTTTGTCAGTTTTGCATTAGGGTTTAGTTTATTTTTTGTGTGTGTTCTTATTCACATCTGTATGGAAAATTATGTTGGTGTCATTATGGAGTGTTGATGTAATAACATCTTCCTCCACAATTGTCAGTCTAGAAGGTATTGTCTTTCTTATTCTTGTAGAAAGTATTGGAAGTTATTGTAATGCCATATTCTTCCATAAGTGTTCCTTCTCCCTATTCATCATTAAGGGGGAGTGTTGGAATATGTAATGATGCCTTGTGTGGTATTGTTGGAATATGTAATGATGCCTTTTGTGGTATTGTTGAAATGTATTAATTTGGAAGTTAATAATGTCCACTCTTATGTAAAAGAGTTATCACACATTCATCATGGGGTAAAACACTCTTTTTATCATGTATTATATAAATATGTGAAATTACATTTATCCCACATGTATTATTGGGATGTAATTCCTCCATATCTCTTGGTATATAATAGAGGTAAGAGAGGCCCATGAGATACACAAAAACATTGTAATGAAGGATCGCATAGTGATCATATACATTGGAATGATGTGCAGATGGAGTGTATGGTGTGTGGGAGCTAAGTGTAAGATTGGATATACGTATATCACTCCTTCATGGCCTTTGAAGAGAGTAATCCAACAATCCAACACTTATACCAAATGAAGAATTATTAAACCCAACAATAATGGAGAAATAGAAAAAATTAACAATAATGCATACCATATCAATCTTATTCAATATAAAAGCACACTTTTGTACATGAAGAACTAGCTCTATGAGAGGTAAGCAAACATTTGTACATGAACAATTATCTCTACGAGATGTAAGCACACTAAAAATTTAAACAAACATTCTAAATTAGAATAAGGATAATACAAATGAATCCTTGTCCTAACAACAATAATAATGTTTTATCCCATAAGACTTTGAAAAATAAGAGAGAGGAAAAACCTTATCTTCTTAAACAAGAATGTCTACTAAATATTTCATGCAAAGAAAAATTCCCACAAACTTCCACAATATTTCAAAAAATCTGAAAAACATTTTGACATCCCAAAACCTACACTATAGCACAAAACATAAAATTTAGAAAGGTTGATGAATGTCAAATGAAGAACCCTCTTTTTAAAGGGTTTCACTGATTGAATTGAGTTCCCTAAAAACATAAGCGAATGAGATGAAATCAAATCTGGTGTTTATCTCTTTAAATTGTCGCCCAAAAGTATGATCAAAACATTGTGAAGTTGGAAGATTCCATCCATCCACTTAATTACCAAAGTAGAATCTCCATATATATTGATTCTTGAAATATTCCTATACAATGCACATTTTATTAATAATTTTAAAGCCATTAGTTTAGCTGAGTTGTTTGATCCAACACCTAGTCCTACTTAAATTCGTTTAATTGAGTTGTTTGATCTAACACCTAATCCTGCTTTAAATTGTATATAATGATCATCTGACAAGTACAAGACTCCTTCAACATTACTAAAATTTATAATGGATCACACAATCTGAAAGAGATTAAAGATTGATTTTTGACATGGACACATGATTTGACTATAATCTAATTCCTAAAGACGAGAAGGTTTGATTCACCAAGTTGAAGCTTATAAGGCTTGCTATTTTTTTTGTTATAGAACACACAAAGAATGAAAACCCAATCACCAATTGGATTGGGCTTGTGGAAGCCCTTAGTTTCTATTTTTATCCTTCCAAGTACAAACAAGATATGAACGTCAAATGAATTTTCATGTGTCAATGATTCAACATGTGTGTGGAATAATACATCCACTAGTTTAACTAGTTGTGAATTCTTCTTATCACTGCTCTTCCAATTGATAAGATTGTCCTCAAATTCAAAAGTGGATTGTAAGAAGAATTGTATCATGATCTGAATTACAAAAAGATCACCACTATTGATGTTATGTACAATCTAACACAATTGACTAAAGATAAGTTTTTACATTGGTGTGGAATTCAAAACATTCATTATCCTCTAGTGTTTCTAGAACTACAGCTTCAAAGCTTGCTTTTTCTACTACTATAGGGTCATAATATTTTTCAAATTCTTCTTCTACTAAGTTTTGTCAATATTATAAGAAAAAATGACATGACAAGTTCAAATATTTCAAATTTAACAAGAAAAATTTGATTGTATAGTCTTGATGGGCCTTTTAATTGCCTTTCTAATTATTCAGGAAAGTAATTAAAGGGTCTACACATTAAATGTCAACCCAGGGTTCTATTTGGACTTGAAAGCTACCACACAAAATATATGTAGGTCACACCTTCTTTTTATATTGGTTTGTTCTTGTTGTTGTAGTTTCAACAATTGCTTTTAGAGGTAGAGTATGAATAGTTCACCAGTTTTGGAAAGGTTCTACAATGTTCAGAAAGGAAATTACACTTGCTGAAAGGAAATTAATTATCTACTTGCATAAAGGAAATCACAATTGCGAAAAAGATATTAACTAACTAATTACAGAAAGGAAATCTATCAACTATTTCCAGGAAGGGAAATCTAAGTATTGGAAATGAAATTGATTAATCTACTTGCAAGAAATTAAATTGATTAATCAACTTGCACGAAAGGAATTTGATTAATCTGCTTTCAAGAAAGGAAATTTAACTAGATTTTGGAAATGGAAACCTAGTCCTTGCCAAGATAATCATCGTCATTACTCAAAATAGTAAATGCAGTCATCACATTAAACACATTCATTCATAAGATTTTTCTGTAGTAATGAATCTGAAAGACATGGAAAATGTAATTGCCAATACTTATAGAAATTTTGGAGTATCTAAGTATCATGATCTTTCAAAGGAAATAAGACTTTATTATGTGATAATTCTATTTCAAAAATGTTATGATCAAACCATAACCAATTGAAACTGAGAATGGTAATTCAAATTGCTTCAAAAGGAAAAGTATTTTCTTGTTAAGAAACAATGATAATCAAATGTGAAATGTAAATTCAATTTGAGAATAAACAATGATATTTTACTAAAAATAATTATTCTACCATAATTGAAAATATAATAGATCCAAAACAAAGATTAGATGAAATAAAAATAATATCTCTCAAATAGTCATTAAATGAAATCAACACAATCACTCTTCAAACATAAATTACCAGAAATGCAATTATAGAACCCTAACTAACACTACAACATCTGTCGTTGGAGGTGGGCCCCTACCTCCTTCGATAGAGTGTTGGAAAAAATTGTAGCATCTACTTATCCAACTTCACACACTCATAGATAAAAGACTATGAATCAAGCTTGCTCAAGTATTTTAATTAAACATGAATCAAAATACAAGGTAGCAATGTAGCAGTGTCTACCTCTCTGCAAGGCAAGTGGTCCACCTCTTATATAGAAATCCCCACATGATTGAGAGCCACCGATTCTCAAGTTTCATTTTATAGTAATTATTTGTCTTTTCTCTACATTTGAGTTCAACTATTTTATTGACCTGCGACTTAATCATTAATTGAAATTACACATAGATACACACACTGCTTGTCTACATTCAAAACTTGAGATATTGAGGTAGATCATGGTTTGTGCACTAATGTGTTTATCCCAACTCAACATTATCCTTCTTGTGATTCTTAAGATTTATCCTTGGTTATTTGTTGCTTGGCTCCAATTCCATAGGTTCACAATTGGAAGTAGTGGGAGTAGTGATTATTTTGTCCTACAATCTGGTGGCAACGACTCTCTTATAATTTGGTGGCAACGAGACTCCTATAGAATTCTCATGGATCATCAATAGTCGGGTTGCAAGTTCCTTGTAGATTCCCCACATATGGCCAATAGTTTAGATACATGATTCCTGTAGCTTTCCCACATCTTACCCATAGTTTAGATATGGGATTCATGTGGCTTTCCCATATCTTACCCATAGTTTGGCTACAATATTCATGTATCTTTCTTGTGACATAAGAGCATGACATACTGCTATCAAAGGTAAGTGAAAAGTTCACTCTAATTATCAAAAAATTGTTAACATAAGATGAAAAAATAAAGAATAATAGACACCTTTGACAAAATTCCATTTTGAGCACAAAAAGGATGGAAAACACTAGAAAAGGTAAGCAGGGGGTTTGTGATAAATTTCCAAAATCGTGCAAAAAAGGTACCAATTTTGGGGCTCGTCAAGTCTCCCAGTGAGGAAGATGATGATGCTCACAATGTTGTCTCCGATGAACACATAACTTACAAAGAGTTAATGAAACTCAATAAAGTCTCATTGTAGCAGTCTACTCCCTCAAAATCTCGAGATAGTCTATGTATCACACATGCACATATCTCCCATGATTTATACACTACTTTTATCTTCAACAATGGTTCATGAGAGTATTTGATTTCCAAATCCATTGATGATAAAATGCACTTTCCATTTGATCCTCATCCTCATACTTATTCACTTGGATGGAAGGATCATGGTTCCTCTTCCTAGATTATGCAGACATGCACCATATCATTTGATTTTGGTCCTAAATTTGTGGATAAAGTCACTTGTAATGTGTCAACTAATATGCATTATTGTGATGTGTTTCTTGACAAACCTTATCAATATGATAGGAAGGCCCAGTATGATTCCTTAAACAATACTTACATATTGCATAAATAAAACACCAAGTATCTTCTTCACAGTACACTTGAACTCCCACATCAGGTTGTTTATTGAGTTAAAAATCATTCTTCAATTGTTATTAGGAAACACTGTACACAAAATCATTATGTTCCAAATTTCCAATCTCAATCTCCTTTAGAAGTTTTGAAGGACTCTTGTACACATCGCCCTTTAATATTTTTTTTTCTTTCTCATTTACCTTAGTTTCCCC
The DNA here is from genome assembly GCA_010110895.2 of Picea sitchensis. Lineage (NCBI taxonomy): Eukaryota > Viridiplantae > Streptophyta > Pinopsida > Pinales > Pinaceae > Picea > Picea sitchensis. The sequence continues at coordinate 33,730 of SNQJ01S0104705.1, forward strand.
AAGACACCACCTCAAGAGAAAAATATAACAATTTTAGAGTTTCTCTCATGTTACAAAGTTATCTCCTCACTTGGAAGTTCGTATTTGGTGGCCTCTTCTCACTAGTTCACAAACCCAGTTTCACATTTTTTATCATCTAAATCTTCCCTTTAGGTTCACAATGCTTTCCATCATAATATTTAGAATTAGTTGAGCTTCCACAACGTCTTCAACACATATCATGAATTTGAAAACACAAAGATATTGATCAATAATTTCACCATTATTGTTCATGCTTTTCAACTTCCACTCATTGTAGATCAATTTTTTAACATGAACACTTACCAAACACCTCAAGGATCTATCACTTCCTACCTTGTTTCTAAGCAATAGAGACAACTACATCAAGATCATTCAAATTCCACTATATAAATGTTTTTCCTTCCTCCTAAAATCATTAGAGGCCAATGTTTCTCTTGTTGGGAGGAATGATATGGATTCATAATGCTACAACATCTTTTTCATATCATGATATGGATTTCATTATATGATCATTATATTCATTTTGTGTGAACATCAAATGTAGGAAAAATAGTCATATGTTGTCATAGGTTATTTGGTATCCTATTATTATGGCTAGTTGAGATTTTATCTTTAACTAAATCTATTATTAGTTGCTAGTTTTTAACTTGTTCATATTTTATCTCCAAACTTGTTGAAATATGTGCTATGAAATTTATATTAGTTCTCTTGATATAAAAATATGTTTTCTAATGAAAATTCAATTAGAGTTTTCATTTCACATTTCTTTTCATAGAACTTTGCTTATGAGTGAGATTTCACACATTTCACATTCCTTGTACTTTTTATGGGGTTTATTATCCAATCCAGAGAGTAACTTGGAGCAATGTTCTTTTGTTCTAATATGTGTCTCCATTAAGTACTCCATTTTTTGAAAACCTTCCAAATATTTTTATCTACCAAGGATAACCCAAGTACATACACATTTGTTAAGCCCCAACCCCCATTTTCTTTCGGCATAACGATATTCTTCCATTTGAACAAAGGGATGTGGTCATTTTTACATTTTCTAGACCAAAGAAATTTGAAAAATTACTTTATGAGATCTTCAAAAATAGTTATTGATACTGAGAGGGGGGGGTGATCAATATCAAGTACAATTTAGCACTTTTACAACTTTACTTTCAATCAAATAATGTATCCAATATACAATAAGAAAAGAAGAAGAAATACACAATGCACAATAGATTTACGTGGAAATCCACATAATGTTTTTCTTATATTATAAAAATATTAGATTCAAAGGAAGCTACAACTTCCAATATTTTCTAGAACCAACTGGAAGGAGGCTCCAACCTAAAGGAAGCTACAACTCCCCAGATTCTCCAGCTAAAACTAGAAGGAGGCTTCAACCCCCTTTTCCTTTCCCCTTCCTTCCACCCTTGAATATATAAGAGAAGTAACTTGTCACTGATACAATATCATCATCAAACTGAATACAACAACTGCATAAAACTTGTGTCAAGAATAAGCCTCAAATCATGTTCCAAAATTTGCAAAATCAGAGATCCTTGCTTAACAGAATCAGGAAACTAGCGGGGCCTCGCGTGATGAGGCTAGGAACACCCTCGAGGGCCTCATGAGACACTATATACTCATCCAACAAGGAACTGCTCTGATATATTTTTTCCAAAAACCTCCTCGCACTTGCAAATCTGACCTTCTTCGCACCTACAACTCCTCGTACAACCTCCTCCATACAACTCTTCTATCAAAATTGTGCTTAGAAATCACTTGCTTAGATGATTCCGAATGAAGGGTTCTTAATGTGTATTTATACTCTTTGAACTAAATCCTTTACTTGAATTTGGGGCTGACCTGTAAATTTTTATTCGAAACAACTTTTCTCCTTTGAACATTTTTTTGGGGCTGACTTGTAACTTCTTGTTGCAACCATTTAGGGGATTCTTAACCATACTTCATAGCTTCATATTCAAGAGGGAATAAATTTTCAATCATGAGGAACCACATGGTGTACCACCTACCGTTGGAAACAACATGACGAGGACTATATATCTATGATGGTTTTTCATGCATTTGCAATGTACTTCATACTCTTTCTCTTCAAACAATTACGAGGCTTCTTCTAGGGTTGACATCATTGAAAACATGATAACCAATTTTCCAACAATCTCCCCCTTTTTCATTGATGGAAACACTCATACTCTCCCTATCGCTATGCTCCTGATATTTCTCTTCCCCTTTGACCTCAATGCCAAAGAGTAACTCTTTTCTTTGGGGATTCTCCCCCTGAACTCATGGCACTGAATACTACTTCTTCTTCCTTTCCTTCCTTGGAGTTCTTTTATGTGACTTCAATTTTCTTTCTAATTTCCTCTTTGTATAGGATATATAGGTTATTTGGTCTTGTTGTTGTTGTTGCAACCAATCTTCTTGAGTCTTCTTCTCTCATTTCACATCTTTGGGAATCAAACTTAATATTGTATCCCTAATCACATATTTTTCTGACACTGAGGAGATTATGCTTCAAATATTCAACCAATAAGACATTTGTTGCTTTTACATTTTCACTTCCAAGAATTTCTACACCTTTTCCAAGTATTTTGTCAGAGGATTCATTTCCAAATGCCACTTTGCCACTTTTTTTTTTTTTTAGGCTGATGAATTTGTTTTGGTCCCTAGTCATGTGTGTTGAGCACCCACTGTCTATGTACCATTCGTATTCTTTATCTTCAACGATCTGTGCTAGTCGAAAATATTCCTTATTTGGATTCTCTTTCCTTTTCCATACTGTAGCTAACATAGGAGCATCTTCTTTCATATCTCTGTAGTCTCGTGCTTTGTGACCAAGATTATTGCATTTGTAGCATACAATATTTTGATCCATCAGTGGATCAAATGAATTGTATTTTTTGTTGAAAAATCCATGAGCATTTCCAGATCTTCTATTTACATGTTTGTCTCTTGGATATACATAATCATTCTTATTTCTTACATAGTTGTTTCTTGCATTAATTTTGCAATCAATTTCTTTGTGTCCAAAGTTTTTGCAAGTATAAAAATGACCAAGAAAAATACTCTCATACCTTGTAGAATATGACCTTCTTGGTGTCTCTCCCTTTTTGAATTCTGATCTCTTGTTCCAGCTGGAGGTGTCATGTTCACGTTGTTCTTCAACTTCCTCTTGTTTTCTTATTCCACTTCTTAATGATTTTGCATAGCTTTTAGAATTTCCTTCATCTTCCGTGCTTGTTTTGTCTTTGTTTGTTGTCTTCAAACTGTTGTCATATCCAAGTCATGTCTTATCAGTAGGTGATCTCTGTCTGCTAATAATTTCATCTAAATTTTCAGTACTTTTTTCAAAATTCTTCAACTTTTCTATTTTCAACATCAACTCTCTTCTTGTGTGATCCAATTCTTCTTTTAATTTTTCATATTCTTCTAACTGCTCCTTCAAGTTGTTAATTGTCTTTTCAAGATCATGATTTTCTTGTTCACAATTTCTCAATTCGTTTCTCAAGTCTCTATTTTTTTTTTGATTTTCATATTTTCTTGTTCAACATGCTTCAATTTCTCAAGATTTTCTTCATCTTCTTGTTCGATTTCTGTGATGTCTCTACTTCCCTAGAAATATTCTGTACTTGTTTCTTCGGTCTCTTCATCAGATTCTTATTCAAATTTGATTTCATCTATTTCATAATTTTTGTGGTCATCATTTTGAGTTTCTTGAGTTATGAAGAGAGCTCCCCTTACATCCCTTTCTTCTCCATCGCTTTCATTTGAGGAACTATCATCCTCTTTGGAGTAAACACTCTTTTTCTTGTGGAAGTTTTTCTTTTCTTCAAAAGGACATTTCTTAGAATAATGTCCTATTCTACCACAATTGAAGCATTTGAAAGGTAACTTACCTTTGTATTTTTCGGTTCCCCTCTTGAGCTTCCTTACAAAACGTGCTTCTTCTTCATCTGATTCATCACCTGGTATTTCTTCTACTTTGTGTTCTTTGTTCCTTATTTTATTTGTGACTTTAAAAGTTTCTTCTCTATTTGGTTGTCCATTTTCTGTATATGTTCTCATTTCATAAGACGTGAGGGTTCCATGTAATTCATCCATTTTCATTTTTCTCAAATCCCTATTTTCTTCAATGGACGAGACCTTAGTATCACATCTCAAAGGAAGTAATCTCAACACTTTCTGTACAACCATAGATTCATTGAATTCTTCTCCTAATCCTCTGATAGCATTGAAAACTTCATCTACTATGAGTAAATAGGTCACAATATCTTCCTTTTCATCCATTTTCATATTTTCAAACTGTGCTCTATGTCGTTGAATCTTGACCTGCTTGAATTTTAGATCACCTTCATATATATATTTTAAGTTTATCCCATACCTCTTTAGTTGTGTCGCATCCCATCACCTTTCTAGAGACAATTGGTGTTAATCCACTTAGGATAACATGCCTATCCTTTAAATCATAGCTCATTAATTTCTTCTCATTTTGATCGGTTGGAGCAACCTCTGAGACTTCATAACCATTGAAAACCGAGATCCAGATATCCACTCCTAAATCTATCAATTAAGTTTGTATTTTTTTGCTCCAGTATGCATAATTGTTTTCATCAAATGGTGGAATCCCATTTGGAATGTGGCCTTTCTTTTTTGCTCACGATCTTCCTTCTAGTGATTAGATTGTTCTAAAGGTAACTTGCTCTGAAACCAAATGTTGATACTGATAGGGAGGTGAATCAGTATCAAGTACAATTAGCACTTTCACAACTTTAATTTCAATCAAATAATGTATCCAATATATGATAAGAGAAGAAGAGGAAATACACAATGCACAATATATTTACGTGGAAATGCACTAAATGTTTTTCTTGTATAATACAAAGATTACATTCAAAGGAATCTACACCTTCCAATATTTTCCAGCACCAACTGGAAGGAGGCTCCAACCTCCTAGTTTACAGGCTCCAACCTGAAGGAAGCTACAACGCCGTATATTCTCCAGCTACAATTGGAAGGAAGCTCCAACCCCCTTTTCGTTGTCCCTTCCTTTCACAATTGAATATATAAGAGAAGTAACTTGTCATTGATACAATATAATCATCAAAATGAATGCAACAATTGCATACAAGTGGTGCCAAGAATACTCCTCAAATCATATGACAAAATATGAAATATGAAATATCCTCGCCTGACAGAATCGAGAAACTAGAGGGGCCTTACATGACGAGGCTAGGACCACCCACATGGGCCTCATGAGACACTTTATACTTGTCCAATGAGGAACTACTTAGATAGGGGTTTTCCAAAAATATCCTCGCACCTGCAACTCCGACCTTCCTCACACCTGCAACTTCGAGTACAACCTCCTCCATATGACTCCGCTATCAAACATTTGCTTAGAATTCACTTGCTTGGATGATTCCAAATGAAAGGTTCTTACTTTGTATTTATACTCTTTGAAGTAAATCCTTTACTTGACTTTAGGTCCGACTTGTAACTTTTTATTCACAACAAATTTTCTCCTTTAATCAATTTTGGGGCTAACTTGTAACATCTTGTTGCAACCATTTAGGGGATTCTTAACCATACTTCGGGGCTTCATCTTCAAGAGGGAATACATTTTCAACCATGAGGAATCACGTGATGTACCACCTACCGTTGGAAACAATATGACGAGGACTATCCATCTGTGAGGGTTTTTCATGCATTTGTAATGTCCTTCATACTATTTTTGTTCAAACAACTGCATGGATTCTTCTAGGGTTGACATCAATGACAACATGACAACCAATTTTCCAACAATAGCTTTAGGAATGAAAGCTAGAGAATGAAAAAATAAATATGTTACACATCTTATCTAAATTGTGTTGTTGTTTAAAAAAATATTGAAAGATTATATTTCATCAACTTATACAACTTTTCACATTAGTGTTAGGCACAAACATTATACATATCCCTCATACTAAGCTATAAAATGCACCCAAGTTCTCTTGGGGATCCTTAGCATAGTTACACACACACACACACACAAACACACTTGTGTGTGTGTGTGTGTGTTAATTACATTAAAGGAAAGCTACACCTTCACTATGTTGTAACCCTTGAGATGTTTCTGGGTAGGAAACTATGCCAAGGCATCCATTAATGTTGATTGATTTTTTTTTTAAGTAGACATGTCCTAAAAAAAAGTGTTTTATGAATTCATTTTAGGCCTTAATAACTAATCTTCAATACTTTAACAATCATATTTTGAGGGCATTGTTTTAATGTTTCAATCTCTTAAATCTAAATACCTATACAAAATTTTCTAGATATTATGAAAATTCTAGATTATGTTACAACATCTGGCTCCATCTGGGGATTGTATCTCCCTATGAGAAACTTAAGAATTATAGACCATGTGCCTTTTTTTGGTCTATGGAGTCATTATTCTGGGAAAAAAGCTAATAACACACTTCTAGTGGAGGCTATTTTCTCTTAAAAACAACAATAAACCTTTTCTTCTCATTAAGTGATTAATCTATAATTGAAGAAACTAAACCACTACCAAATTAAGGATTTAACATGTTTTTGTAAAGTAAGGCTAGAGAAGGATACAAATATTTTTACTCTGTAATTGTTCAGGGTAATGCAATCCTAAATTTTGGCTAAGCAGTCAAATTTATAATGAGTTTTTTGTAACTCAAGGTTTTAAGATATTAAAGGTAATTATTGAGGTCAGAACATAGTTATTTATGAGGAAACCATTTTGAGTGAGTATAGAAATAAAGATACTCATTGATACTCTTATCATCTTCATGGTGTTTCTACACTACCAAAAAGCATTCATAGCCTATGGTGTAATCACCTTGACATCACATGCCTTGCTTAAGTGCCAGTGAGCATCCATAGTCATGGTGAAGATACCTACATTTCCCACTTGAATTTACTTTCAACATCTCTTTTAATTTCTTTGACAGTTTTACAGGAGACTGGGGCAATCAATATATTTTTCACATCTAAGGGATGATGCTTGTTTATCAAGGATGAGTTAGAAATACCTAAGTGATAAAATATACTCATAAGGTTTTTCATTCCCTTGGTCCTAACTCTATCATTCCAAAATATACCATTTTAGTAGGCATGTCTTGAGTAAACAACCAATTATAAGTTTGACACTAAAGCTTCTTCCTAGAAATAATTACCAAAACATACATTTTCAACTTTTATGCTAAAATAAACAAAATGTTCTCCTTTCTGTTTCGAAATTAACATGTCAAACTATTTATTAGCAATTGAGATAGTCTTTTCTATTAAGATTATGGAATTTGAGAAGATAAGAAATTATTTGTTGAAAGCGAAGATTTATTAAGTGATGTGATATCCTATAATCAATCTTACAAAGGGGTAAACATACTATCTAAGAAAGAACACTTTATTTTTGTTTATTTTGGTCATCCTTAGTGATTGATGAATCTTCATAAATCATAGTTCAAAAGAAAACATATTTCAAACTATTTAATTCGAAATCATTAAAAGAAACTGAAATATTTTAATAGAAACATTGAGGAAAACTGGTTATATACAATGGAATGAAAAATAAAACTTTAAAATTGAATAAAATGTTTCAAGAACCATCCTTTTATAGGCAATTCCAACAAATCTCCTTCCATATTTTGAAGGGAGAATGAGTTGTTTCCTTGAATTACAATAATTTTGTAAGGTCTAAGCCACAAATGGTCAAACTTTTCATGCTTTCCAGGATCTTCTCTTCTACTATCCCATTTCAACACTAAGTCACCAGGAATAAAATTTCTTTGCTTTTCTCTCATATCAAAAATGACATTCATTTTGTCTTAATATTCTTGAAAATTTTCATTGACTTTCTCTATGGTTTGTTTCACTTCAATTAGTTGGGTCATTCTCCTCATAATGTCATTAGGCTCTTCTTCAGTGTCTTGCAATAATTTCATCATAGGAAAATCAAGATTAATTAGAAGTACAACATCAATGCCATAAATTAATTGGAATGGAGAGATACATGTGGGTCTTTTAGTGTTGATTTTGTTGGCCAAGAGTGAAAATTTTAAGTGAGAATGCCAATCCCTTTTGTTATCAGTTAACACTTTCTTTATGACTCTCATCAAACTATTGTTAGATGACTATGCTAGTATGTTACCTTGTGGGTAATAAGAAATAGAATGTCCAAGAATAATATTATATTTTTGACAAAAATCTATGATTGCAAATGATTTAAAATCTTGTTCATTGTCAGTTATGATTTTTCTAGGCCATCCAAACCTAGCAAGGTTATTTTCTTCAAGAAATTTGATCACAACTGCATTAGTAGAATACTTGGTAGAAATTGCTTCCACCCATTTGGAAAAATAATCTGTTGTAGTTAATATCCACTTATGTTGTGCACCATAAATAGGATGAATCTCACCTATGAAGTCTAAGACACATTGTTGAAAAGGAGCTTCAACCTTTATCGATATTAATGGTAAGGAAGGAATCTTTTGTTTACCTGCAAAAATATGACATTCTTTGTAGGATATTACCTTGGCATTCACTTATGAAAATAACTTTGGCCAATAATAAACATCTCTCAAAATTTTATATGTTTTGTCTCTCCAGGCGTGGTGTCCTCCACATATGCTTTTGTGAAATTCATCTATGATTCCTTCAGTATATTATTCAACAATACATTTTAACAAGATTCCCAAAGGGTCTTTCCAGTAAATCTTTTCATATATTATGAAATACTTGATTGGTTGAAGTTTGAGTGACCTAGCATTAGCCTGACTCAAATCATATGGGCATTCAAGAGTTTGCAAGTAAAATACAATTTTTTTGTACCAAGAAGATGAAAAAAACTTATCCTAAACCTTAATTGAGGGTTGTTGTAAATCATTTTTCTCAAATTTTGTTGAAGGTTGTTCTGCTATTTTTGCAATTTGATTTATTCCAAGAACTCTACAATTTGATCCATCTAGAAGATTTGTTGAACCTTGACCTTTAATCGTATTTGTTATTTTTATTTCAAGGTCATACTCCTAAAAAATTTCGATCAATTTTCCTCTTTTTCCATCATTATCGGGTTGATTCAATACTTCTTTTATTGTGATGCTAGGACCATATGAAATTATTCTGGAATGAAGAACATAAACTCTGAAATATTTGAGATATTTAACCAATGCATTAGTGTGTTTTTCTATGATGTTATATTTAAGCTCATAATATCTTAAACTTTTGATAAAGAATGAAATTGGTTGTTCCTAATTATGCTCATTTCTTTGTAAAAATACTGCAACAATCATGTTATCAGAAGCAAAAGAAAAGAAATTGAATTCCTTTGAGTAATCTGGGATTATTAACACTGGTGATTTTCCCAAGGATTTCTTGATTTGGTCAAACAAATATCGGGCCTCTAAAGACAATTTACCTTCATTATAATTTTTAAGCATGTATATCATATCCTTTCAGCAAAATTAGGGATGAATCTTAGAAAATTTATCTTTCCAAGAAAAGAATGAATCTCTTTCTTATTTTTTGGAAGAGTGATGACATTAATTTCTTCAACATGCTGAGGGTCGATATTTACTCCTTCCTTTGAAACAATGTGTCAAAGTAATTTACCTACCTTCATAACAAAATTATATTTTTTAGGATTAAGTGACAAACCATATATTTGACATTTAATAAAAGGATTCCTAAGATGTTTTAAGTGATCATCATTTGATTGAGAGAAAACAGTTGGATCATCTAAATAAATCACAATGAATTTGTCCTTTCCCCCAACAAATTCTATATCCATTGCTCTATGAAATGTTTCTTCTGCATTCATTAGCCCAAAGGGAATTTTTTCATACATAAAGGTTCCCCAAGGTGTAGTAAATGCATTCATCTCTCTGTCATTTTCATGCACAAAAATCTAGTTATAACCTAAAATTCCATCAATCATAGATATTTGATTAAATCCCACTACTTTTTGCAATACATGATCCATTTTAGGAAGAGAACAATTGTCTCTTATTTAAGATATATTAAGGTTTATAAAGTCAACACATAGTCTTATTTTACCATTCTTCTTTCTAATAGGTACCAAATTTGCAACCTAGGAAGAATATCTAAGATGAACTATGATTTTTGCATCTAACAATTTCTTCAATTATTTTTCAATAACTGGGAAGAGAATAGGATTCACCTGTCTCAATTTCTATTTGAATGGTTTAAATCCCAATTTAAGTGGAATTATATGTTTAATAATGTTGGTGTCATAAGTCTTTAGATCTTCATATGACCATGCAAATACTTTAATAAATTCTTTAAACAAATCAACATACATGGCCTTCTGATCAATAAGAAGAAGTTTTGAGAGATTTATATTCCACGGTTCTTGTTCAAATCCAATATTACAATCTTCCACTTCTTTAATTTTAGGATGAACAATAGGTTTAACATCCACACCATATTTATCGAATAACGTCTCCAGAGGTACCAATCTTTTGGAATTTGATTGTTTCTTAACACCATCATTTTATGTTTAGCAATCATATTTTGTAATTTAGGATCAAAATTATGATTAATTTACTCATTATCTTTATCATATTCTTGGTCAATATGAGTTGTAGAAAATTCATCAACCATTTCCAAAAACTTTTTAATTCGTTGATCATCTTCAAATACCTGCCAATGTTTGACATTGTCAGGAATTGAAGGTATGCATTTCATTTCCACTTCATATTTAAGGTTTGGAACTTGAGGGGGTCTGAAAGTGCTTGCTACTACTTCTAAAGAATCAACTTGCTTATTTTCATCTATTGGTATTGCATGAATATTGAAGGCTAAAAATAAATTTTCAATTAGATCCCAAGAAAAATTCCTATAAGATCTCATCCTAGGATGTTTAGCTTGATAAACCTTCCTTATTTTATTAACAATTAATTCTGCGTCACCATAGACAACAATATTTGTAATTTTCATTTTTCTAGCATCTTCTAAACCTAACTAAAAATATTCATATTCACAAACATTATTGGTGGAATATGTTTCAAATTGTAGCATAAAAGAAAATGGAAAGAATTTTCCAGAAGGTGAAATTAGGAGTGCTCCAACACCCTCTCAGGAGGAAGCTCCATCAAAATTTTTCCACATTCCATCTCCAGGCTCTTTATTTTCAAACAAAGGAGTATTTACAATTTCTGTATGAAGTATTTGTTCATTATTTAAAGATAAAATGAAACAACCCAAGTCTTGTTCTTTTGAGTAAACATGGTAATTATTAAGATGATTGGGATCACTAACTATGTAAGCTAGTTTGGCTTCCCTATAAAGTCTCTTGGTTTCTCCACGAAAGACTGGAATTGTAGCATATGTCATGTCCATTTGTAATGAGCCACCTAATTTACGCATACCATATTTTACAGAAACATCTGCCACAACTATATCCATCAAAACACTTTTTATAGGAATTTGGGCTAAATGTAGTATAACTTCTTTGATCATTTCGAAGCACCTAACCTTTCTTTCATCAAAGGAGTACAAGTCATGGTATGGTCTTGTAATTTTTAAACCCAACTTCTCCATGAATATTTTAGGCATTAAATTGTGAGAAGCATCTAAATGTAGCATGCAATTGTGTAAGAGATGCCCATGAACAATCAAAGAAATGTAAAATGACGCCACTTATTCTCCTCTTTCCTCAATATGAGGTCCAAACATTACATTGGGCCTTTCATCTTGTAGATTTAATGTATTAGGTTGATTTGTTGCAATGGAACAATCATTCATTTTCATCACTTATTTTCAATAAATAGGATTTTTTGCCATTTCTAGTAAATGAATAGGAATTTTGATCTAATTTAATTCATTTTCCGGATTAAGGGAACTACTATTTTTCTCAGTTTCTTTATGTTCTTCATCTATTTTCTTAATAGCCTCTTGATTATATTTTGTTTTACAATTGTGATTTCCTTTCCTTTATCTTTATTTTGAATTTTGTCTGACTGACCTTGGTTATTTGTTTTGGTTCTATTTACATTTGTCCAAGGTATGAGGTCACATTTTCTATGCATTTCATCTTGCAAGGCATTTGAGAAAATACTATATTGAGATGATGAAGCGTCAGTGTGATTGTTGTTATCATCTTCATTAAAATATGAATTAAAACATAAGGATTTCTCATATTCTTCTTGAGTGAGATGTACATCATAAAGATCACCTTCCATCATATTTATTTCTTCTTGAATATCTTCAAATTCGTCTTGCACAAAGTTATCCGCCGAATTTTCATTTTTTATAGGTGCTTGTATTGGTTGATCCTCATTTCTCCTTTCTCTCTACAAAACTTGAGGAGGATTGAAATACCTTCTAAACTAATTTTGATTCCTATTATCATGTCTTATTCTCTCAATTTCCATTCTAGCCAATTTATTTTATAAATCTTTAATTATCCTTAGCATTTCTTCAATTTGTTCTTCTTGACTTTTATTAGTACTTGATGTACCAACTTGTTCCTTTTTTTTTTTTTTTTTCTATCTTTCCCCCAATTCACTTCTAATTCTAGTTTTTTTTGAAGCTATCATAATGGATTCAATTTCTACAATGTCATCTTGCATACCAATTAAAGTAGTAGATCTTCTCTCCCTAAGTAGCAAGGGAAAATCTGGGTCAAAAGAGCTGGAAAAATTAACTTTTGCAGCTGGTTGTACATGCTTGACATCTACAAGGATTTTATTATAAATTTTGTTAAATATTTTGATAAAATATGGGACAGATTCATTTTGTTTCTTTTTTAAACTCCCAAACTCAATCAACAAGTATAAATGATCCTTCTTCTCACCCATTGTCTAAAAAAGAAGATTCCAGTGCATCCCAAGAATCAACTGAATTAGGAGGTAACCCCTTAAATCATGCCCTCACCTCACCTTCGAAAGTTTGAACAAATATCCTCATATATACAGCTTCATGCTCAAGTCCTTGATTATTTGTGAAATAATCAAAGGATGATAAATGTTCTAGGTTTGTCATCTTATCTTCCCCATTTTTTTTTTATTTTTTTTTTTTTGTGTCTGGAGGAATCATCAACTAGTTGGGCACGTGCTCGCGTTACACATGGCCGTGTTATCCAACCGCTACCCCTATAACCTCCAGGTGTGCCCACGATGCCCCTTACGCGGCACACAAGGTAAGTCGGGGGGAATTGAACTCGAAACCTCATGGAACTTCATTTTCACGGCACTTGCCAACTGAGCTGCCCCCCCGGGGGCTTATCTTCCCCATTTAATTTAGGTAATAACTTTAAATAATTTTTAGGAAAATTGTGTATATTTCCAAGAAAATTCAAAGGGGCATATATAGAAGTTGATTTATTAAACACCCTTGGTGGGGGTGGTGGAGGAGATGGTTGTTGTTGAGGAATATTTCCTGCCACGACTAAATTATATATTAACAACTATAAATTCTCAAGAGTGAGTGGATTAAATAATACTTTAAATTCTTCTTCTCCTAGAGAATCCTTCAAAAGAGATGTTCGAGGAATTTCTATCTCTTCCTTTTCAGAATATAAGAAAAGAAATCTAGAGAATGTGATAGGAGAATTCTCAAGAGATTCCTTTGGAGAAACATTGGGAGAATTTTTAGTAGGATAGATCTGAGAGATTACAAGAGAATCTTTAAGGGAAAACTCAATATAATGTTTAGGGAAGAATTCAATTGAATCAATTCTGATAACTAGTAAAGGTGGTTTTGGAGGGTTTGAAAGGGACTCTTTAGGGGATGATTAAAGATGAATTTTAAGGGAACTAGCAGGAAAATATTTTGAAGGATTTTTTTATAATAGTAGAGGATTTTCCTTTTAATTTAGGGTATGTGGAAGAAGAAGGTTTAAAAACATAAGGTATAGTAGAAGGTGTTATAGGTCTTTGTCTAGGATTTCTCTTAGACAATTTTGTTTTTGGATCTACTACTGGTGTTGTCTTTTTTGGGTCTGGGCTAGCCCTAGTGTTTTTCTTTCTAGATGCTAGGATTGAAAACATGGAGTCCCCAAGTGAACAATTTTATCCTTCCTAAATATTTTTCACCACCAAGGGGTAGGTTTATATGTCGTTCTTCCCAAGGAAAAACTAAAATTTCTCTAATTCGGAAGCCGAAAATTGTGCCAAAAGAATGTTGTAACCATTGAGATGTTTCTTTCTAGGAAACTATGACAAGGAATTCATTAAAGTTGATTGATTTTTGTTTAAGTAGATCTATCCTTAAACAAAGTTTTTACTGATTCATTTTAGGGCTTAATAACTAATCTCCAATACTTTAACAATAATATTTTGAATGAATCATTTCAATGTTTCAATCTATTAAATATTTTAAGAGATGAGAGAAGAAATAGGAAGAAAAATAATGATAGTAAAATAATGTATCTCCTGATAAATATTGTTTTACTTCTCAATTAGAAGAAATTTTACAAAATATGTATCTGAATTAAGAATATAAATTGAACAAAAAGTAACAATTCATTTCTATTCAGAAAGGTTTAAAAATTAAGCACAAGTCCTCTTAATACTCACAGTATGTCGAAGAAGTATGTAGCTTTAATGTTCCCTTTTGCATTTGCAATAGTAGTAGTTACACTAAATTATTACAATTTCAGTAGCAGACACATCCAAGAGTGAATTTATGAAAACAGAAACAACATAAGAAAGAGAAATCACATGAGATGAAACACATAAATTTTGAATCGCACAAAACCTGCCAAAATTTTATTAACGATTTGTCTTCCTCAATCCCAAAAATCTCCCTTCGAATCTTTTATTCTCCCTCCTTTTATAATCAATAGGTATTTTTTTAATTCCCCGATCTTTCTGAATGTTGATCTTTTTCTGCAACTGTTTCTATACTTGTCTCTTTAACATTTTTCTTGACAAATATTTCTTAGGGAAAACAACTATTTAAAATTGTCTCTTCCTGAGAAATATCAGTCAAGCTCATGTTATTGATCAGGAATAAATTTTCTATCCTAACAAAGGTGAGCTATTTCCCCTTTTACATGCATATTTAAATCTTTGTTATGATTTGATCAAATATGATCTTTATAAAATAGATAATTGTTTCTCATGATTTAAAATTATTCATTATGTACTTTGATTGGCTATATCAAATAGAGATTTCTTGACATGTCATGGATGAAGATATACATGTCATCATTTTAATATGATTACATATCTCCAATCATTATGCAATCTCGATCTTCTATGAATAATAAGACCTTCGTGTGACCTGACTTGATAACTAACTGGAGATTTTGTCATTGATAGAGACTTCAACTGCTAGAATATTGGTGAAATAATTACATATGATTGCATTTAAAATGTGACAATTGAAATTTGGCTGTGAGGTGTACTTTTGATGATGTCAACATGAGTGATAAACTGGACTTATCGTACCCTTTGTGTGCATAAACTTGACTTTGCACATGCGTTCATTCCAAAGATCTAATGTTATCACTTATCATATCTTGGAAGATTCTTAGTAGTTGGATTGCAAGATACTAGATATAAAAAATATGCAGAACAGAAATAAAATGCTAGAAATGGCAGAATAACAGTAAAATATCCAGCATAATCTCCACAATAACACATAAATGATATAAGAACAACAATAGTAATAGCACTTTGATTCAGAAAGCAATGTTCACAGGCCTCTTCGAGGGGGCAACCTCCAATCGAGCAACACTCTGTTACAATAATATCCAAACTAGGGTTTTCATACCCTCGACCCTTATTTATACAAAATGTCTATCAAGAGAAGCATCTAGAGGAAGATCCTTCTAGAAGTGGAAGCTTCTATTAGGTCTTCTTACATGCGCCTTATTCTATTTTATTGAAAGGCCTTATTAATATTGACCCTTATTACATCCGAATATATTAATCTAACTATGTGCGGGTTAGGACCCTAACATGTCTTCCCCCTTAAAAACAACCTTGTCCTCAAGGCTTGAGACTCGGAAACTGCTGCAGAATGGTAGTTGGTTCCCAAGTGGCATCTACTGGATTCGTATCTTTCCACTAGACTAGCACTTCCTTGATGGTTCGTTGACGCAGGCGACGCTGACGCAGGTCCAAAACTGCTTTTGGCTATAGCCAAATGGATCCTTCTTCATCTAACTCAGGAAGGTTGGTTTGAATTTGGCACCGAGTTCCAATCACCTTCTTTAAGCATGAAACATGGAAAACTGGATGTAGCTTCGACTGACTGGGCAGAGCTAACTCATATGCGACTTGTCCCACACGTTTGAGAACTGTACAAGGACCATAAAATTTGGGCACTAGCTTCTGAAAATGCTCAGCCTTGAGGGAAGTTTGCTTGTATGGTTGCAGTCGCAGAAACACCTGATCCCCTTCTGCAAATTGACGTTCAGAGCGACCTTGATTGACTTGTTGCTTCATGCAATTTTGTGCCATGACCAAGTTCTCTTTAAGGGTATGAGAATATTCTCTCGAATTGTTAGTGTTTGGTCAACTGCCTGGACCTTCAAGGTACCCGGTAAGTATGAGAGAACTGAAGGTGGCTTCTGTCCATATACTTCTTCAAAATGAGTCATGCGAGTAGCTGTATGGTAGGAAGTGTTGTACCACCATTTGGCTAGGGGTAGCCATTGAACCCACTAATGTTGTTTTTCAGAAGCAAAACACCTCGGATATTTTTCCAAACACTTGTTGACAATTTTCGTTTGACCATCAGTCTGGGGATGATAAGTTGTGCTGAGATGCAATTGGGTGCCCTAGAGATTAAATAGTTCTTGCCAAAAATTGCTTGTGAAAGTTGGGTCACGATCATAAACAATAGAGTGTGGAATGCCATGAAGCTTGAAGACCTAGTCCATGAAAAGTTGAGCCACCATGGATGCAGTAAATGGGTTTTGAAGAGCGCAGAAATGAGAATACTTGGAAAGGCGATCCATAACCACCATTATGACTAATTTATTCCCTAATTTGTGTAAGCCGGTAATAAAGTCCATAGAGATATCCTTCCAAATAGCCGGTGGAATCGGAAGCGGTTGTAGTGTTCCCGGAGATTTGACTGTTTCTCCCTTGTTGCGTTGACACACCTCACATTCAACTACAAAATTATGGATGTCCTGTTTCATACCATCCCAGAAAAAAGAACGTTTGACTCTGTCATATGTATTGGTGAACCCTGAGTGCCCGACTGTGGGTGTAGCATGAAGCTCAGAAAGTACCGTGGATTTAAGCTTTAATTGTTTACTTAAATACAAACGGCCTTTGTATCGAAGCTCATCCTATAGCCAAGAGTACCCTGGGGGAGCCGGAGCCTTGCTCTGCAATTGCTGGATTAGATGCGAACTTTTGAGGTCTTGAAGCCATTCCTGTCGCACAACTTGGAGGCATCGGGTACAATGAAGGAAAGAGAAAAAAGGGATCCTTCTTCTTCATATTTTTGGGACAGTGCATCTACCACTACATTGTCTTTGCCCTTCTTGTAAATGATCTCATAATCATAACCAAAGAGCTTAGTCACCCATTTTTGTTTCTCCTGGTAGGAAATGTGTTGTTCCAGAAAGTACTTGAGGCTTTGATGGTCGGTCTTGATTTGGAAGCATTGCCCCAAGAGATAAGGGTGCCATAGCTCAACGACATGTAGAATAGCCAACATTTCCTTTTCATAAATGGGTTTGCCCAGATTCCTTTCAAACAATTGCTTGCTGGTGAAGGCCAAAGGTCAACCCTCTTGCATAAGGAGAGCACCGATTCCTTTCCCTGAGGCATCGCATTCCAACACAAAGGTCTTTGTGAAATCAGGAAGGGCCAGAACCGGAGTGGTGCACATGGCTGTCTTCAAGGTTTGAAAAGCTTGAGTAGTGGCTGGAGTCCAAGTGAAAGAGTTATTTTTGAGGAGAGCAGTGAGAGGTGCTGCAATCTTTCCATAGTTCTTAACAAATTTGTGATAATACCCTATTAAGCCCAGAAATCCAAGCAAGCTTTTGAGAGTCTTTGGGTGCGACCAATCTTGCAAAGCTTCAATCTTTTTCGGATCCACCCTGACGCTATCCTTGCCAACTAGATGACCCAAGTATTCTACTTATGAGGCACCAAAATCACATTTAGACTGTTTCAGGAAAAGTTGGTGCTGGGAGAGGAGATGGAGAACTTGATCCACATGAGTAAGATGGTCGGTCCAGGTTTTGCTATAGATGAGGATATCATCAAATAAAACTAAGACAAAATGACGGAGAAAGGGACGGAAAACATGATTCATGAGGCTTTGGAAGGTGGAGGGAGCATTACACAAGACAAAGGACATGACCAAAAACTCATAGTGGCCCTCATGAGTGTGAAAGGCCGTCTTGGGAATGTCTGCCTCTTTCATACGTATCTGGTGATAGCCCGAGTGAAGATCAAGTTTAGTAAAGAATTGGGTGCCACTCAATTCATCAAGGAGGTCATCAATGACAAGAATGGGAAATTTGTCTTTAATGGTCAGTTTGTTGAGGGCACGGAAGTCAGGACACATTCTCCAAGAACCTTCTTTCTTAAGGACCATGACTACAAGAGAAGAGTAAGGGCTCGTACTAGGGCGGATAACGCCTGCATTAAGGAGCTCCTGGACCATTTTCTCAATTTCATTTTTTTGTGAGAAG
>SNQJ01S0104705.1:52409-70892 GCA_010110895.2 Picea sitchensis
ATAGATCTGGTCTGTTTTTAATTCGTTTATGTTTCTGTCCCCCAAGGGTTAGGTATTCAAGGGTTCTACAGACAAGGGTTTTCCCTGTGCTATAACTCTCTGATATACGTGCAGGGTCCAATAGTAGTACTCGTCACAATATCTCAGGGCACTAACTAAGGAGGATAGATCGTACCCTTAGCCGTACTACCCAACTACCCAGGTACTAGAGAGTATCTTCCCGAGTGTTGTTCTCGGTGACACTATAGCAGTCCGATTGTCGATAGGTTTATCTAAAGAGGGCTTAAGGAAATCTAGGCTGATCCGTACACAGGTTTTGTCTGATGTGCTACCACTTGAAGGGGTACCAACAGGGGTTACAAGGGTGGCCAACAGATGTGCGCTTAAGAACCACTTGTATTTCTTGCGTGTATGAATCCCTCAACCGCGGGTTTATGTGCGTAACGATATATCTCTGTGGTTTAAAGATGCTGTAATACATCTCTAACCTGAAAAAAAATTCCCACAATTTCTGCCAAGGAAAGTGCTCTGATACCGCTTGCAAGATACCAGATATAAAAAATATGCAGAACAAAAATAAAATGCTAGAAATGGCATAATAACAGTAAAATATCCAGCATAATCTCCACAATAACACATAAATGATATAAGAACAACAATAGTAATAACACTTTGATTTAGAAAGCAATGTTCACAGGCCTCTTCGAGGGGGAAACCTTTAATCGAGCAACGCTCTGTTACAATAATCTCCAAACTAGGGTTTTCATACCCTCGACCCTTATTTATACAAAATGTCTATCAAGAGAAGCATCTAGAGGAAGATCATTCTAGAAGCGAAAGCTTCTATTAGGTCTTCTTACATTCGCCTTATTCTATTTTATTGAAAGGCCTTATTAATATTGACCTTTATTACATCCGGATATATTAATCTACCTATGTGCGGTTTAGGACCCTAACACGGATAAAATCATATTTTACTTAATACGTGGCGGGATTTGATTTTATGATGCATGGTAGACCTTAATTCAGAGGTTTCGTGGGAATTTACTTTTCCGCTTGTTGGCATCATCTGTGACACACATTGTCACTGCATTGATTGAGGGGGGTCTTATGTGGTTATACTAACCGGGGGTCGAGGGGCGTAATTGATGGTCGCACGACACGTAACAACACCTTTAACTCTGGTTGAGTTTCAAAACCCCCCTTTAATTCCAAAAATCCTTAGACACCACTTATTTCTTTAAGTATATACACACAATATCCAACTTGATCCAAAATATTTACTGATCATATTGAGGTAGTTTGCAGAATTATGATGATGTGATCTTTATCCAAAAACTCATGAAATGATGATTAGTTTGTTGAATAGCGAGATGAGACAAGAGAAAATAAAAGAACTCAAATTAAGTAAAGATAACATACTTTTGTTTCATATTTAAGTTCCCTTCAAGCCAATGAAAACTGCTTTCTCCATCTCAAATATAAGAAATCATGACAATATGTGCTCATAAAATCCAATATAATGGTCTCTCTTTAATTCAATCACTCAAAACAAGAAAATAAGTTCACCATTGAATTCCTTATGAAAGTCTGAGAAATTTGACTATAAAGTCGACCAAATTTTGAATTGACTCAATTTCACCCTCTTCGACACACAAAACAATGCACTAAATTCTCATTAATGACAATTTTAGATAATACTATTACAAATGAATTCAAATAAAAAAATAGACCTCAAATTCACGATCCTTGCAAAAAATCATGAAAAATGAGTATAAACATGACTATATTCCGTCAATATACCTCATGGCATGCTTTACGAGACAACATATTTAACCTTTTATTTTGAACGTACTTCAAGACATACGTAATTCCTTGGTACTGTACACTACATTGAAAATTGTCCCACCTCGAGATCCATGAATACCTTGTATTCTGTTCATATTGGGATCTATGCCCAATATATAGGCTCAAGCCTCCAAACCTCCAAACCTCCATCCGAATTAGTTGGCAACATCACTACTGATTATAGAGGAGTCTAGGAATAAGTGGGTGGTTTGGCCTAATGTTTAAACCATTGGATATATTTAGCAGAGGTCCAGGGTTCTATTCCCCGCGGTCCTTGGCATATCCAATGGTTAAAGTTTCAAATATATGATATGTCCGTTTGGAGGTTAAAACTATATAATATATATAGTGTATAGTTTTAACATTCCCCCATGGACTTAGGGTCATGGAACGATCATATTACTACACACATAAACTTACATTACAGGTCAATGGCTAAGGCCCTAGACCCTTTTCCCGCCCAATCAAAACCTATTACAAATTTAAATACAACTTTTTCCACACGTATGTTTAGTCTCATGTGATGGTCTGTTGGTAATGGAGGCTATATTATGCCTTTGGGAGGTTATGGAGGTCATGGGTTCGACCCCTGTCGAATCCATAATTTTGGTAACCCATATTGCAAATATATACCAATGGGAGGTCTCCACATGGTGGCATCTCATTGGCTCATATCTTGCCACTTGTCAATATAGGATTCGTCCACTTGTGCACCACTTGTCAACTTGTAATGTGAGCACTTGGATTGTACCTTGCCCATTCAACTACCAATAATATTGTACTATGTGTCACCCTTTTTTCCCATGTGCACTTTGACCTTTGACTTTATTTCAATGGAACTTTGAATTCTTATAACTTTTGCATATAGAATCCATTTGACTTATCGTTTGTTGCCTTGGAAAGATGATGACCAGGTCTACACATTGATGTCATTTCTGAGAGAATTTGGGATGGTCGAATTTTTAGCATTTATGGATCCCCTGGGACCTTTGTGAGCATTATAGGTCCTCCTAGACCTTTGTGAGCTTTCCTTAGATCCTCTTGGATCACAACTTCCTACTGAAGAAATTTTGGACCTCCAAAATTAAAAATATTCAACAACTTAGTGATGATAATTAACTCTTCCATCTTGCCGAATCTTTTGGAATTTAGTCTTCATCTTGGGTATTTGATCTTAGGTACTAGATCAGTGCACTTTTTTCTTCTTCTAGAACATATATTTGACTATATCCTCTGACATGTTCACTAATAGCTCTGGCTTTGGCTTATAGATTCCTTGAAAACAAAAGTCATTTTCAATGAATCTCTGCAATACCTGTATCATGTATTTCAACATCCACTCCCATATTCTATTGCTGAAGATAGTCTGTCTCAGACAATATGAAACCAAGTCCAATGTTTATCCATGCCTTTCCCTTGGACTCTCTGTTCTTATACTACTAATGTATCTGTAGGAGTCCCCAAAAGAATACTCTGCCCATTGTCTCCCTTGCCTTGAAGAACAACTCTACTTGTATTGTTATCATCTGTACCTATCTTGATTGCTTTTGTTGAAGTTATACATCCACATGAACATGAAATAGTATTTTAAAGATGCTTAGAGCATGCACCTTTTTGTCTCTTATTTATGAAGAGGATTATTTCTCCTTTACCAGCTCTAGAAAGTTTTGCATTACTTCGATGCTCTTTCTGCTCCCAATCTACATGCTCGAACTTCCTACATTCTTCGGTTCCTTCACTTTCAATTCTTAGAATGAAGAATGTTGTCTTAGACAATTGGATCCATATGTAGCGCTTTATCTCATTACAAGACAATACAATTTTCCATTCTGTTGTCTAAAGGCTTTGAAATCTTTATAATGTGATTCCTCTCACTGTAGAACAATATATGTATAGGTGGCTATCTAGAAATCTTCTTAATGAGATTCCTCTCACTCTAAAACAATATGTAACAGTGGATATCTAGAAATATCGCTAACAAGATTCCTCTCACTCTCAATATCATATAAGGTGGAAATATAGAAACTCTCTTATAAAAATCCCTCTCACTCATATAAGGTGGAAATATAGAAATTTTACAAAGTCCCTCTCACTCTTATAATTTACAATGAGTTGCTTACAAGCATTCTAATAGAATTTAGGAGATTTACATGTATGCATATTACAATTACAAATATACATATTTACAATGAAATTTTTAAAGATGGTTTACTTTATGGACTCGTTCTTCCTATTGTACTGGGAGGAGTCTCACAGCTTTTGACCTCTAACAATATCTCTAACATTGATGTTGAATCTAACATTGAATTTGATGCAGAATATGATCTTGAATCCAATTAACCATTAGACCAAACTATATGTCTTCCCAGTAACTTGTACAACCTATTCTTGCGAATACCAAGAACTATTGTTTTGTCTGGAGCAACTTCCCTTGAATACACAAGTACCTACCCATTCTGGAATGTGACTGCATAGCCTTCATCCTCAAATGTTGCAACTGCAAGTAAGTTTACCTTTAAATCTGGAACATACAACATATGTTCGATTCCCATAAATCCTCCCAACTTGAGCTGGAATATTACATATCCATACCCTCTTATTTCTTTTTTGTTGTTGGTTCCTGATCCCACATAGAAATTTGTGTCAGATTCTGAGAAAGTAAAAAATATTGATCTCATCCTGGTCATGTGGTGAGATGAGGCACTGTCCATGGACCATTCTTTAATGTCTTCTTATATCACTTTTCTAAGACCAACCATCAGTAAGTATTCTTTCCCAAGCCTTTCTGTAAGACCATTAACTTCATCTTTGTTGAAGTTTGAGTAGCTTCAGAAGATATTATTATTATATTCATATTGTATTTGACCAAGATAAAACCCTAAAGAATAATATTCTATTATAATTGTTAATTCAACTCTATTGTTCCTTTGTAAAAGTCGGCCCTATTGTGCCTTGACAATTCAATTGTAAATTAGAAAGATAAAGTGGATAGGTCAACCTTGACCTAATTTTCGGGGGGCACAACTTGTATTTATAAGAGGCTAGGCTCCTCACTTGAAGGATACACACAACACGCTCTCTCACACAAGAAAAGTGTGCAAGTATAAGAGAGTGATGCAACTACAGAGGAAGGGTGTTCTAGAAAAGGGTTTTGGTTATCTGTTGGAGAACTATCTTGGTATAGTGGTGCACTACCCTATTCTGGTTAGGGTTTCTGGTCTATCTTCTGTTTTGGTGAGATCTCTCTTGAGAGAGACATTGTACTTTTTGAAGAATTTATATTGAAGAATATTTACTGGGTGTTCTCCCCCATGAGGGTTTCCCAGGAAAAATCTTGTGTATAATGTGGATGTATTTCTTTCAGTGATCCTTATGCATGCAACTATTGTTTTAATAGTCTAAAGTTAAATAATATTGAACACACTTAATTGCTTAAGAGAAAATTTAACATGGTATCAGAGCGGGCCTGAAAAACTTCATTTTCACAGTTTATAAGAGCTTGCTGGGGAAAATAATACCATAGGAAGACTCTCCTAACCCTAGCACATCTTTCCTTGGGTTTAGCTTCTCAGTTTGACGAATTTTTGAAAACTGCAATTAGTGCTGCAACTACTACAGCTACTACAACTGCACAAAACCCTAGAAGGTGATTTAAACCACTTTCTAGAGGACGTTGGTCAAAGTAAGGCTACCAAGAAGTTTGTCTAAGGAGGTCACACCTTTTCCTCACAACAGAATTCCAAAATTCACATTTGGAAAAATTAGGGTTTTCTCATAAACCCTAGTTTAAGACGTCTTGGCAGCTGGAGAATTGAACTAAGAATATAAAATAAACATAAAGGAACAATTCATTTCTATTCATAAAGGTTTAAAAATTAAGCACATGAAATCCTCTTAATACTCACAGTATGTCGAAGAAATATATAACTTTAATGATCCCTTTTGTAGTTGCAATAGTAGTAGTTACACTAAATTATTACAATTTCAGTAGCAAACACATCCAAGAGTGAATTTATGAAAATGGAAACAACATAAGAAAGATAAATCACATGAGATGAAACACATAAATTTTGAATCGCACAAAAGATTCCAAAATTTTATTAACGATTTGTCTTCCTCAATCCCAAAAAACTCCCTCCACATTTTGTATTCTCCCTCCTTTTATAATCAATAGGGATTTTTTTAATTTCCAGATCTTTCAGAATGTTGAGATTTTTCTACAACTATTTCTATAACTGTCTCTTTAACATTTTTCTTGACATATATTTATGAGGAAAAACAACTATTTAAAATTGTCTCTTTCTGAGAAATTTCAATCAAGATCATGTTATTGATAAGGAATAACTTTTCAAACCTAACAAAGGTGAGCTATTTCCCCTTTTACATGTATATTTAAATATTTTTTATGATTTGATCAAATCTGATCTTTATAAAATAGATAATTGTTTCTCATGATTTAAAAGTATTCATTATGTACTTTGATTGTCTATATCAAATAGATATTTCTTGACATGTCATGGATGAAGATATACATGTCATCATTTTTATATGACTAAAGATCTTCAATCATTCTGCAATATCGATCTTCTATGAATGATAATACCTTCGTATGACCTGACCTGATAACTAACTAGAGCTTTTGTTATTGATAAAGACTTCAACTGCTGGAATCTTGGTGAAATAATTACATATGACTGCATTTAAAATGTGACAATTGACATTTGGCCATGAGGTGTACTTTTGATGATGTCAACATGAGTGATAAATTGGACTTATCGTACCCTTCGTGTGCATAAACTTGACCTTTCACATGCCTTCATTACAAAGATCTATTGTTATCATTTATCCTAGCTTGGAATATTCTTAGTAGTCATATCAAATCATATTTTACTTAATACATGGCAGGATTTGATTTGATGATGCATGATAGACCTTAATTCAAAGGTGTTGTGGGAATTTACTTTTCCTCTTGTTGACATCATCTGGGACACACATCGTCATTACATTGATTGTGGGGGCGTCTTGTGTGGTTATACTAACTGTAGGCCAGGGGCACAATTGACAGTCAAACTACAAATCACAATACCTTTAACTCTAGTTGAGTTTCACAACCCCCCTCTAATCCAAAAATCCTTAGACACCACTTATTTGTTTAAGTATATACATGCAATATCTAACTTGATCCAAAAATTTATTGACTGTATTGAGGTAGTTTGCATAATTCTGATGATGTGCTCTTTATCTAAAAACTCATTAAATGATAATTAGTTTGTTTAATAGTGAGATTACACAACAAAAAATAAAAGAACTCAAATTACGTAAAAATACCATACATTTGTTTCATCTTTAAGTTCCCTTCAAGCCAATGGAAATTGCTTTCTCCATATCAAATATAAAAAATCATGACAACATGTGCTCATAATATCCAATTTAATGGACTCACTTTAATTCAATCACTCAAAACAAGAAAATAAGTTCACCATTGAAATCCTTGCGAAAGTTTGAGAAATTTGACTATAAAGTCGACCAAATTTTGAACTGACTCAATTTCACCCTCTTCGACACACAAAACAATGTATTAAATGCTCATTAATTGAAATTTTAGATAATACTATTAAAAATGAATTCATATCACAAAATTGACCTCAAAGTCACGATTCTTGCGAAAAATTGTGAAAAATGAGTATACACATGACTATATTCCATCAATATACCTCATGACACGCTCTATGAGACAACATATTTAACATTTTATTTTGCATGTACTTCAAGACATACATACTGCATTGGGAATGTACCCTACATTGAAAATTGTGCCACATCAATATCTGTGCATACCTTGAACTGTGTGCACATTGGGATCCATGCCCAATATATAGGCTCGGGCCTCCAAACTTCCACCCGAATTAGTTGGAAACTTCATTACTAATTATAGAGGAATCCCATAATAAGTGGGTGGTTTGGCCTAATGGTTAAACATTCGCTATATTTAATAGAGGTCTGGGGTTCTATTCCCCACAGTCCTTGGCATATCCAGTGGTTAAAGTTTTAAATGTATGGTATGTTTGTTTGGAGGTTGAAACTACATAATATATATAGTGTATATTTTTAACATCCCCTCACGGACTTAGGGTCATGGAATGGTCATATTACTACACACATAACCTTACATTATGGTTCAAGGGCTAAGGTGCTAGACCCTTTTTCAAAAAACCTATTACAAATTTAAATACAATGTTTGCCACATGTATGTGCATTGGTAATGGGGGCTAAGTTAGGCCTTTGGGAGGTTATGGAGGTTGTGGGTTCGACCCATGTAGAATCCATAATTTTGGTAACCCGTTTCAATATAGACCAATGGGAGGTTTCCACATGGCATTCTCTCATTGGCTCGTACCTTGCCACTTGTCAATATAGAATTCGTCTACTTGTGCACCACTTGTCAACCTGTAATTGGACCACTTGGATTGTACCTTGCCCAGTCAACTGCCAATAATCATGTGCCACGTGCCATCCTTGCAATGGTGATAGATGTCACCCTTTTTCCCAGGTGGACTTTGACCTTTGACTTGGTTTCACTGGAACTTTGATTGCTCATAAATTTTGCATACGAACTCTGTTTCACTTGCCATTTGCGTCCTTCGAAATATGGTGACAAGCTCTACACATTGATGCCATTTTTGAGAGAATTTGGGATGGTTGAATTTTGAGAATTTATGGATCGCCTAGGACCTTTGTGAGCATTCTGGATCCTCCTAGACCTCTTTGAGAGTTCCTTAGATCCTCCTGGATAACACCTTCCCACTGAAGAAATTTTGGACCTCCAAAAGTATAAATATTCAACAACCTAGTAATGATAATTCACTATACCATCTTGCTGAATCTTTTGGAATTTAGTATTCATCTTGGGTATTTGATCTTAGGTACTAGATCAATGTTTTTTTGTCTCCTTCTGGAACACAACTCTGACTCTGGCCTCTAACACTGTCACTAATAGCCATGACTCTAGCTTATAGATTCCCTAACAACAAAAGTCACGTTCAATGAATATCTGCAATATTTGTATCATGTATTTCAACATCCACTCCCATATTCTATTGATGAAGATAGTCCATCTCGACCAATATGAAACCAATTCCATTGTTGATCTATGCCTTTCCCTTGGAATCTTTGTTCTTATACTACTGATGTATTTGTAGGATTCCCTGAAAGAATACTATGTCCATTGTATCCCATGGCTTGAAGAACAACTCTACTTATACTATTATCATATCTACCTATCTTGATTGCTTCTATTCAAGGTATACATCCACATGAACATGAAATAGTATTTTAAAGATGTTTATAGCATGCACCTTTTTGCCTCTTATTTATGAAGAGGATTATTTTTCCTTTACCAGCTATAGAAAGTTTTGCATTACTTCGATGCTCTTTTCGCTCTCGATCTACATGCTCAAACTTAATTCTTATGTTCCTTCACTTTCAGTTCTTCAGACTCAACAATGTTGTCTTAGATAATTCGATCCATATGTATCCATTTAGCTCATTACAAGACAATAAAATTGTCCATTCTGTTGTCTAAAGGCTTTGAAATCTTTATAACGTGATTCCTCTCACTGTAGAACAATATATGTATAGGTGTCTATCTAGAAATTTCCTTAACAAGATTCCTCTCACTCTAAAACAATATGTAAAGGTGGCTATCTAGAAATATCCCTAACAAGATTCCTTTCACTGTCAACATCATATAAGGTGGAAATTTATAAACTCTCTTAGAAAAATCCCTCTCACTCATATAAGGTGGCAATATAGAAATTTTAGAAAGTACCTCTCACTCTTATAATTTACAATGAGTAACTTACAAGCCTTCTAATAGACTTTAGGAGATTTACACATATTCATATTACAATTACAAATATACATATTTACAATGAAATTTTTAAAGATGGTTTACTTTATGGACTCGTTCTTCCCATTGTACTGGGAGGAGTCTCATAGCTTCTGACCTTTGACAATATCTCTAACATTGATGTTGAATCTGACATTGAATCTGATGCAGAATATGATGTTGAATCCAAGTGACCATTAGACCAAACTATAGGTTGTTCTAGTAACTTGTACAACCTTTCCTTGTGAATACCAAGTATTATTGTTGTGTCTGGAGCAACTTCCCTTGAATACACAAGTACTTGGCCATTCTGGAATGTGACTACATAGCCTTCATCCTCAAATGCTACAATCGAGAGTAGATTTACCTTTAATTTTGGAACATACAACATATGTTCAATTCCCATAAATCCTCCCAACGTGAGCTGGAATATTACATATCCATACCCTCTTATTGCTTGTGTGGTGTTGGTTCCAGATCCCACATAGAAATATGTCTCGGATTTTGAGAAATTCAAAAATATTGATCTGATCATCTCGGTCATGTGGGGATATGAATCAATGTCAACGAACCATTCTTCAATGTCTTCATATACCACTTTTAAAAGACCAACCATCAAGAAGTATTATTTCCCAAGCCTTTCAGTAAGATCATTAACTTCATATTTGTTGAAGTTTGAGTAGCTTCAGAAGATATTCTTATTGTATTTGACCAAGATAAAACCCTAAAGAATAATATTATATTATATTTTTTAAGTCGACCCTATTGTGCCTTTGTAAAAGTAAGACCTATTGTCCCTTGACAAGTCAATTGTAAATTAGAAAGATAAAGTGGGTAGGTTGACCCTGACCTAATTTATGGGGGGGAACTTGTAATTAGAAGAGTCTAGGCGCCTCACATGAAGGATGAACACAACAAGCTATATCACACAAGAAAAGTGCGCAATTATGAGAGAGTGACGCATCTACAGAGGAAGAGTGTCGCAGCTACAGAGGAAGGTTGTTCTAGCGAAGAGTTTTGGTTATCTGTTGGAGGACTATCCTAGTCTAGTGGTGTGCTACCCTATTCTGGTTAGGGTTTCTGGTCTATCTTCTATTTTGGTGAGATCTCTCTTGAGAGAGACAATGTACTTGTTGAAGAATCTATATTGAAGAATCTTTACTAGGTTTTCTCCCTCACAAGGGTTTCCTAGGATAAATATTGTGTATATTGTGAATGTCTTTCTTTCAATGATCCTTATGCATGTAGTTATTGTTTTAATAGTCTAAAGTTAAAGAATATTGAACACACTTAATTGCTTAAGAGAAAATTTAACATGGTATCAGAGTGGGCCTGAAAAATTCCATTTGCACAGTTTATAAGAGATCGTTGGGGAAATTAATACCACATGATGACTCTCCTAACCCTAGCGCATCTTTCCTTGGGTTTAGATTCACAGTTTGACGAAGTTTTGAAAACTGCAACTGGTGTTGCAACTACTGCAGCTACTGAAACTGCCTGCAACTTTACAAAACCCTAGAAGGTGATTTCACCCACTTTATGGAGGACATTGTTCAAAGTAAGGATACTAAGAATTTTTCCTAAGGAGGGTGCACCTTTCCCTCGGAGCAAAATTCCAAAATTCACATTTTGAAAAATTAGGGTTTCCTAATAAACCCTAGTTTAAGATGTCTTGGAAGTTGTAGAATTGAAGCTAGAACTGATCACCCTGGCATAGTACACTCTGGTAAGTACAAAACCTTTCCTTGAAAAGTTTTTATTTTTCTTATTGTATTGTTCAAGAACATGACACCTAGTACTAGGCTTGATGAGAAGCTTGAAGGTGCTGATAACTTCCAAGCATGGAAGTACATAGTGATGCTCATTCTAGAAGATAATGATCTAGAATATTTCATAAAAGAAGAATTTCCATGACCTGAAGAAGATGAGGCCAAATCAAATTACAAAAAGAACCTAGTGAAGGTGGAGAGAATCATTGTTGATTAGATATCAAGGATCATTTGATCCCCCATGTCTCATCATTGACAACTCCCAAGAAAATGTTTGATGCCTTATGCCAATTGTATGAAGGAAATAATATTAATCGAAAGATGATCTTGAGGACACAATTCAAGAATGTGAATATGCAGAGTTCAGAAACTATCCAATCATACTTCACAAGGGTGTCTCAAATAAAAAAACCACTTGAAGTTATTGAAGACAAAATCGAAGAAGCCAAGTTGGTTATGACTATGTTAAAAAAGAAGGATACCAAATTTTAGAAAAATATGCGAGGATTGTACTTAGGAAGAAGCTATATTGGCAACAAGAGAAGAGAAACTAGGGGATGAAGAAAATCAAGCCCTCGTAGCACATACCAGAAAAGGAAAGAGAAAGAAGGAAGTTCACTCACATAATAAACCTCATGGATTACAAAAGACTCACAAGTTTAAGAAGGATTTCTCAAATTACACATGCTTCATTAGTCAAAAGATGGGATACATTTCCATAAATTGTACCAACTCCAAAGGCCAGGTCATAAAAGGAAACTATAAAAGACATCATGCTCATGTCGTAGAAGATGATGAACCCAATCATGAGAAAACCAAAGAAGAAGACTCAAGTGAAGAGTATGTATTGATCTCATCTCTTACATGTACAATCACTCATGGAAGTGACACACAGATTATTGATAGTGGTGCTTCTAAGCACATGACTAGTTATAAGGAATCTCTATCAGATCTAGTTCAGAAAGATTCACCTCACAAGGTGAAGCTCTATGATGACTATAAATATCCCATTAAAGGAGTAGGAGAAGCATCCTACATCTTACACTCTGGAAAAACTATAAAGATGAAGGATGTGTTGTATGTACCTAGTTTGAAGAAGAATCTCCTTTCTATCTCAACTTTATATGAGAAAGGATTCAGGGTTGCTTTCATTGATGGTGAAGTCCTCGTGTGTCCTAAAGGAAAATATATTAATGATGTTGTAGTGATTGGTTTACAAGAAGGAGGTTTATACAAGTTAAAGGGACACGTAGTTTCAACATTGGTACCCAATACAATTACTCCAAGTGAGCTATGACATAGAATATTTTATCACATACATTACAAAGTATTACCTATCGTAAGCAAGATGTTGACAGGTTTTCCAGAAATCCAAGTGGAACATGAAGGCATATGCAAGGTATGCGCACCATGAAAGAACATGAAGAAACCATTTCCAAGCAGTGATAGAAAATCCAAGGGAGCCTTAGACATTATGCATTCATACGCGCGTGGACCAATGTCAATTACTTCACTTAGCATGCATGTACACTATGTTTCATTTATTGATGATTTCTCACGTAAAACTTGGATTTACTTTTTGAAGGATAAAAGTGAAGTTTTCAACAAGTTCAAAGAGTTCAAGGAACTTGTTGAAAACGTTTTTGAAAAGAAGATAAAGATTTTGAGATCAAATAATGGAGGAGAATTCACAACAGATGGATTCAAGGCATTTTGTAAGGAAGTTGGGATTAAGAGGGAGCTCTCTACTCCCTACAATCCTTAACAAGATGGTGTGGTAGAAATAAAGAACCATACAATCATGGAAACAATGAAGGCCATGATTCATGTTCAAGACTTACCGATGCATCTGTGGGAAGAAGCATCCAGGACCATTGTATATGCGAAGAACAAAATCCCCCACAGAGTACTTGGGAATAAGACACCGGACGAGATGTTTACAGGTGAAAATCCATAATTCAACCACTTGAGGATATTTGGTTGTCCAATATATGTGCATGTCCCCAAGAACAAGATATCGAAGTTGGACCCTTTAGGAACGAAGGGTATATGTTTTTGATACAGTGATACATCGAAGGCATACCGAGTTTACATCAATGGTCACCATCAGATTGAGACTAGAAAAGATGTCACCTTCGATGAGGATATAACTTTGAGTAGATCAAGAAAAAATCATTCAGATGAGATTCATGATGAGGATCCTAATGCTCCCATAGTTACAGATACAAGTGCAGGTGATAATGTTTCACTAGAATATCATGACATGGAAGAACCACAAATACTTGCAAATTCATCCTGAGATATGAATACCAAGAATAGAAGACCATCTTGGGATCGAGAAATTATTCAGGATGCAGAGAAGTATGGTTCCATAGATGGATCCTTTAGAGAAAGAAAGAGGCCACGACCATACTCTAGTAATGTGGCATTGCTAAGTGATATTATTGATGTTGATCCTACTAGTTATGAAGAGGCTGCAAAGAATAAATAATGGAAGGATTCCATGGTTGAAGCGTACCAGTCCATTGTAAAGAAAGATGTTTGGGATGTGGTTCCAAGACTTAAAGAGAAGACAATTGTAAGTTCCAAGTGGATTTACAAGACAAAGAATTCAACATATGGAAGTATTGAGAGGTATAAGAAAAGATTAGTGGCACATGGTTTCTCCCAAAAAGAAGGAACAAATTATGAAGAGACATTTGCTCTTGTGGCAAGATACACTTCGATTAGAGATATACTTGCAATAATTGTAGTAAAAAAGTGGAAGGTACACCAAATGGACGTGAATACAACCTATCTAAATGGTGTAATAGAAGAGGAAGTGCATGTGGAGCATCCACAAGGTTTTGAGAGACATGACAGTCTAACACATGTGTGAAGATTGAAGAAATCCTTTTATGGGTTAAAACAAGCACCCAGAGCATGGTACTGTAGAATTGACAACTTCCTGATGAGCTTGGGCTTTACCAAGAGAAAAGTAGATTCCAACATGTACTTCAATATTGTGGATGTTGAACCAGTGATAATAATATTATATGTAGATGACCTATTTCTAACAGGAGACGAGAAGCTCATCACTGAGAGTAAGAGGAATCTTGTTGCAGAGTTTGAGATGAAAGACCTAGGAATGATGCATTACTTCTTAGTTATAGATGTATGGTAGAGACCGACTGAGATTTTCCTTAACCAAGGAAAATATGTTGTTGATATTCTTAAGATATTCAGAATGATAGATTGCAAGGTCATGCCTACACCGATGGTGACAAATATGAAGTTTTTGACCAATACATCTTCAGAGACAGTGGATGCCACCATGTATAGATAGATGATTGATTTGTTGATTTACTTAATGAGCACGAGGCCATATATATGTTTTGCGGTGAACACATTGAGTCGGTATATGGTTGAGCCAAGAAGTGTTCACTTGGTTGCAATAAAACATGTGATGAGGTACCTGAAGGGTACAATCGATTATGGATTCAGATATGCTTCAGATCATGAGATAATCCTACAAGGATTTACTAATTCAGATTGGGTCGGTAGTGTTATAGACTGGAAGAGTACATCTAGATTTTTCTTTAGTATGGGATCAATTATGATCTCATGGTTCAACATGAAGCATACTATTGTGGTGCTTAGTATGGTTGAAGAAGAGTATATAGCATCTTGTTCATCTAGCAGTGAAGTAGTGTGGCTTAGGAAGCTTCTTACATTATTGTTTGATCTCTAGTTATAGGCGACTTGCATCTGGTGTGACAACCAGAGTTGTGTGAAGTTGACAAAGAACCCAGTGTTCCATGACAAGTAAAAGCACATCGAGATCATGTACCATTATATCATAGATATGAGGGGAGTAGTGAAGCTCCAGTATGTCGCTACAGTTGAGAAGATAACCGACTTGTTGACCAAGCCTTTGTCGAGAGTGAAGTTTTTTAGTTTAGAAACAAACTTGGTGTGGTCCAGAAGGACGTACCTAGTAAGAGGGAGTGATAATTTACAATTGCAATCTCGGACAATAGCTTCAACAAGTGGTAGAAGCAACAAGTGGTCATTCACGGGAAAATTACTGCTACTCCAATGAAAAATTATGGTAAGCATAGGGCCACTCCAATGAAAAAGTATGGTAAGCATAGGGCTGCTCCAATGAAAAATTATGGTACGTCTAGTTACTGCTACTCCAATGAAAAATTATGGTACGCAGAGGGATACTCCGGTGAAAAAGTATGGTATGCCGAGGTATTGCTACTCTAGTGAAACATTTTGGTACATAGATTGCTACTCCAGTGAAAAATTCGGGTACACTAGTTACTAACCATGGCACCAGTCAACATGACCTCGCAAAAGGTCATCAAATTACATGTATTTAAGGATGGTTATTTACCTGACCTTTTAAGCTAGTGGGCCAACCTGTGTGGTTGGAGGTGTTTCCTAGACTTGGGATAGATGGTTAGTGTGTGCACACTACATCGCGTAATCCTCGTGATTAGATGCCTGGTCATTATGGACTAGTTGCATGGTGTGCCAATTAGAGGTTACTAGTTCATTGTGGAACTAGATGCCATATTATGTGTGATATGGCGAGTGAAAGCCCCGTGATGACATAAATCTCAGACGGATGATGAGACCCTGGATGATGATGTGGTTACAAAGCTTCTTCAATATAGATTCGTTGAAATTCAACAAGTCAATGGTCAAAGTGTACATAAGAACATAAACATACGTGATGATCGTGCTAGAAGAATACCTTCCTTGCTAAGAGGGAATGTTGAAGTTTGAGTAGCTTCGAAAGATATTCTTATTATATTCATATTTTATTTTACCAATATAAAACCCTAAAGAATAATATTGTATTATGTTTGTTAAGCCGACCTTATTGTGCCTTTGTAAAATTCAGCTCTATTGTTCCTTGATAATTCAATTGTAAATTAGAAAGATAAAGTGGATAGGTCTGCCTTGAAATAATTTCTAGGGGGGAACAACTTCTATTTATAAGAGGCTAGGTGCCTCACTTGAAGGATACACACAACAAGCTCTCTCACACAAGAAAAGTGCGCAAGTCTGAGAGAGTGATGAAACTACAAAGGAAGAGCGATGCAACTACAAAGGAAGGGTGTTCTAGCAAAGGGTTTTGGTTATCTATTGGAGGACTATCTTGGTCTAGTGGTGGGATACCCTATTTTGGTTAGGGTTTCTAGTTTGTCTTCTGTTTTGGTGAGATCTCTCTTGAGAGAGCGATTGTACTTGTTGAAGAATCTATATTGAAGAAGCTTTACTAGGTTTTCTCCCCCACGAGGGTTTCCAAGGATAAATCTTGTGTATATTATGGATGTATTTCTTTCAGTGATTCTTATGCATGCAATTATTATTTTAATAGTCTAAATTTAAAGAGTATTGAACACACTTAACTGCTTAAGAGAAAATTTAACAATCTGGAGTTGTTGCTTGTCTTCTTGCAAGTTCCTTTACATCTTTCCTATTCTTCTTCGGACATAAGTGCGGGTAAAGTATCTAACACTTCTCAATCTGGTGTCCACTGTTACCAAAATAAGAGCGGAGTGTCTTGTTCCACGGTCCCTTCTTATCTTTCCTCTTTTTTCTCTGACTTGAGAAATGATCTTCCTTCTTCTTGAAGGGTTTTACTTGCACATATTGTCTCCTTTGACACTTCTCCACATCATGGTTTCTAGTTCCACAAGAAGAACATGGATAACTATACCATTCACCAGTGGGAAAAGTCTTCATTCCTTCTCCTATAGCATGCACATCTTCCTCTAGAGATTCCTTACACATGTTACCTTTCTCTGGACTGGAAGGTAAGGCCAACTATTTATGCAGGACTTCTTCATATGAAGTTCTCTTTGCTTCAACTACCCTCGAAATTTCTCCATCTTGATGGAAAAAGGAATAATATGAAGAGTCATATTTCTCGATCATGCTCTTTGAAAGAGGTAGTCCCTTTTGCATCAAAGACTTTACATTCTTACCCTGCCAATATTCATGGATTGGTACTAGTGCCAATACTTGATTTCTAATTTGTAACTTTCTGTCAAACTCATGAAAAATACTCATGTGAAAATCTTCATGACATAAAATTCAATATTGCAACCTCTGCTTCTCTTCCTCAAGAGTTTGCAACTGCATTCTTAGCTCAGAATTCTCCTTCTGGATTTGCTGATTATTTTTCTTCTAGAGCCTCAATTTCATAAGAACTTTACTCATCTTTCCTTCTTGATAAGAGACTTCAAAATATTCACCAACTGAACTCTTGTATATCATCACACCAACAACTTGCAACACACGTCAAAACTAGCTCTGATACCAATTGATCCGGAAATACGTAGACACCACTTATTTCTTTAAGTATATACATGTAGTATCTAACTTGATCCAAAATATTTACTGATCACATTGAGGTGGTTTGCAGAATTTAGATGGCATGCTCTTTATCCAAAAAGTCATGAAATGATGATTAATTTTTTGAATAGCGAGATGATACAATAGAAAATAAAATAACTCAAATTACATAAAGATAACATACTTTTAATTCATCTTTAAGTTCCCTTCAAGCCAATGACAATTTCTTTCTCCATATCAAATATCAAAAATCATGACAACATGTGTTCATAAAAGCCAATTTAATGGACTCTATTTAATTCCATCACTCAAAACAAGAAAATAAGTTCACCATTGAAATACTGAGAATTTTGACTATAAATTCGACTAAATACCGAACTAGCTCAATTTCACCCTCTTTGACACACAAAACAATGCGCTAAATGCTCATTAATGAAAATTTGAGATAATACTATTACAAATGACTTTAAATCACAAAATAGACCTCAATATCATGATCCTTGCGAAAAATCGTGAAAAATGAGTATAAACATGAAGACTATATTCTGTCAATATACCTCATGACACACTTTATGAGACAACATATTTAACCTCTTATTTTGCACGTACTTCAATACATCCATA
>SNQJ01S0104707.1:0-18071 GCA_010110895.2 Picea sitchensis
CAAAACTTAAAACGTTTAAACAATGCCTTACAAACCTGAAAAGTTGAAGTTTATTAACTTGGAAAGATATTGCAATTCACTAAGAAACAAATTTGCTTAGTTGAGCAAATTACGGCGTGAGTTTATTATACTAAAGTGATATTTGTGATACGATATCTTCAAGCGAAATTGAGGTTTATTATACGGAAAGGTGCTGCAATTTACTAAGAAACAAATTTGCTTTCATCACCAATAACATTGAAATCTATTAAGAAACAAATTTGCTTAGATTAGCAAATTACATCGCTTATCCGGCAGTGGGCGGTGGTTTATCAATTTAATATATTATAATTGGTATAATTTTTTTTTTTTTATAAAAGTAAATAAAAAGATTAAATTAATATTTTTTTTAAATTTAATAAAAGTTATATTATAAATTATAATTTTTAATAAAAAAAATATTTTAAATTATTTTATTATTTAACTAATCCAAATTATTAAAATTTCAAAAAATAATAAAATAAAACTAAATCTTCCTCATTTATAAAACAAATCAAAATTATCCTTTTTAAGTCAATCCTATTTTATACATCTTCCGCTAAAACTCCTTGAAAATACTCGAACATGAAAATTGTTGGCAATAATGAAAAATTGGCTTAAGCTAAATCTAATTGTTGTAAGTACAAAGCGAAGGGAAAGTAAATATTTAGATTTTTCTGAACGTATTTTTAGGTGTTGTTTTGTGATCAGTTTTGTTAGTTTTTGTTAGAAATCAGTCAAAATTTTGAAAAACAAAAAAATGAATAATAGATTTTTGAGAATACTAGATCTATTTGTATATTCAAAACTGCAATTTGAATAAGGTAGGGAAGAGGAGAGGATAACAACTTTGGCTTTAGGGTTAGCTTTGGGAGGAGGTGTATAGAGTAGTAATATTTATCTATGTGTAGGGTAGGGTAGGGTAGGGAAGAGGAGAGGATAACAACTTTGGCTTTAGGGTTAGCTTTGGAAGGAGGTGTATAGAGTAGTAATATTTATCTTTGTGTAGGGTAGGGTAGGGTAGGGTAGGGAAGAGGAGAGGATAACAACTTTGGCTTTAGGGTTAGCTTTGGGAAGAGGTGCATAGAGTAGTACATTGAGAGAGGTTCACATACGACACCCTCTTTTAAGGAACTTTTATAAGGAGAAACCAACTTTGAGACAAAGGAAATTGGGGGTGCCCTAAAAGAGAGCTAAGCTAAGTATGGAAGCAGAAAAGGATTAGGGTTTAGCTAAAACTTCATATCTAAGTAGACAAGACATGAATCAAATTAGAGAGTGTCTAATTTGTGGATTTTCCTAGGAAAATTCTAGGGGTTATATATTTCTCATGGGATCATTTTCCATGCTTTTTCCAAAATAAAGATTAGTCAATTTCCATTTTTTATAAAAGTGATTTGCCCAAATTTTATAGAATATAATTATTTTACCTCAAAAATAGCCCAAATTTTATAGAAACTATATAAAATCCTTAGGAATTCGAATATTTTTACAAAAATATTGTCAATATTTTATACTTTGCACATTAAGGACTAATAAGATTCACGAAGGTTTCTACATTCTATCATAAATTTTCATCCTTAAAATTATCCATGCTTGAATTTTGGAACAAGCTATGTTCCAAGGGATTCTTCACGACCATTTTTCCGAGTATAAAGGTGTTGACGGGCGAAAATGAACGTCCGTCAACTGGAAGAGCTAGTCCGGTCCGGGGTTGTCTAAATAACTCAAGCCATTTGGTGTAACTCGTTCTGACGGGTTTAATGGCTCTGATCTTTCTCATATATTTATAAAATGAATGAACAATCTGAGCGTCACTATTAATTTCCGCCACCTAAAATTTGCCTCTAAAAGAGACCCCAATATCTCTCAAATCATGCATTTGTTTGGGAAAATCTCTAAGCGGAAAGTAAATGGGTCCATTTTGGTTCTGGGTTTTCAACCGTTTCTTCTAATTCCTCACGGTTTGGCTGAAATCAGTTCTGAAAAATCACCTATCTGATCTTGACGCCTTTCCAAATTTTATCTCTTGTTGCTCATAAAATTATTTGTAGCAATCCAAAATTATTTTTGGATCAATCATATTGAACGTATTTGGATAATAAAATCAAGCCATTATCATATCCGTATCAAATATTTGATAATAGAAACCCGTGCAACAAAAAGAAACCTAAATTAATAACCTAAAAATTGAAAATAAAACAAAATCTAGAAAAAAAATAAATGAATTTAAACTAACTATAACTTATAAACAAACATTATTTATAATTTGTTTTCAAATATGATCTAGAAGCTTCAAGTTAATGAAGAAAAAATATTAATTTTAGTTTTTTACAAAATCAAACAAATGATAGATAAAAATTTTTATTATTATTATTTTGAAATGAGATGCAAAATGAAAAAAATAATTTAATTAATTAATATCACCAAATGATTTCATGAAAATAAGAAACCAACCAAGATATTATTTGATGAATTATTGAACACATTATTCAAAATAGTCAAACTTGCTAATGAGAAAAAGAATGAACATATAATCATAATTTAAACGAAAGTGAACATTTGATAAAAATTAATGTTTTGTTTAAATTGAGATTTTTATGCTCGTTTCTAACTTTTGACATATACTCTTGTAATGAATGTCTCAAACTATAGTGAATGTCTTAAGTTTGTCTCAAAGCAAGCCAAGGTATGGAACTATTTGAAAAGGTTGATTCTGTAGTTCATTATAATTATCAGGATTCGAATGGGGGGGCCCTTTAAATTTTGTAAAAATATAAGGGGAGTTGTTGGGGCCCAACAAAAGGACATAGAACACATCTTTGAAGATGGCCCTTTTTATTTCAACTCAATAGGTTTGCATATGTGATTCTAGACAGAGAAGTTTATCCCTTAGAAATAAGACTTCACATCAACCCCGATATGGATCAAACTATACTCACTACCATATGAGTTTTGGGATGAAGAAACTCTCATAGGAATAGGAAATACAATGGGCATCTATGTCAACACCTCTAACATTACTAGGACTAGTAAGTACACTGTGTATGCTAGAATTTGTGTCTATATGAATGTAGCAGATATCATACTAGAATCAATTTATATTATCTTCCAAGACACAAAGTAGAACCATACCCTAGACTATGAGCATATCCCCTTTTGATGCAGGAAATTCCATGAACATGGGAACTTGCTTCATGATTGTCCACTTAATGTAGTAGCCATTGCTAAAAAGAAGGAAGAAGGTGCAAATAAGGAGGGTTTTGATAAAGTCCCTAGAAAACAAAATCAAGCACAAAGCACATCAATTGTGGGGCCAATAATACTCCCAAAGTGACCAATAGCTTCCAGTCATTAGCTTCTAAATATGAATTGTACCCAAGATGCAGTTCATGGGGCTATTGTCAAGCCCTCTCCCAAATCCACCTTGAAGGAACCAAAATAGAGGAAAAAAGAATAATAGCACAATCAACAAAAAAAAGAGCCTACACCCAAGAATATTTGGAAATGGAAACAGTTGAGGAAGATAGGACTAACTCAAAGAAAGAAGGTCCAGAGCCAAACAATTACATTAAAATGCAAGAGGAAGATCTACTAGTACTCTTTGAAATGCATGGGGAAAAACATCTAAACAATCTATTAGAAGAAGACCTGCAACTCTTATGGAAGGAACTAATGAAAGGAAAAACTAAAGCAAGCTCAATATCCCAAAGTCCAAGAAAAAAAACTAGACTCTATATCTAAACTACCTAGCTTAAATCAATGAAGAAAATAGTGGGGGAGGGGAGGGGGGATAAAAGGGGCATAGAAACTAGAAAGCAAAGAACTCAAGAAGAAGTAGCTAAATTTCTAGATTTAGGGCAAGTTATATCTTTCTCGAATAGGTATTTTCTCACTAAGACCAAGGTTTAATCATGAAAATCACATTGTGGAATATCAAGGGAGTCAATGGAAAAGGCAAGTAGGGGATACTAAAAAATAGAATCGTCAAAGATAAACCCATTGCATTTAAGATTCAGGAAATAAAACATGAGTGAGACACTATGAAGGAAATGACCTCTTGATGTTGGAAAGGACATGAGTCAGTATCAATCAATGCAAAAGGGTTATCCAAAGGTCTGTCTATTTTGTGGAATCCTCCTCTAGTGCTTTTAGAAAATATTATAGAAACAAGAAGCACCATCAAAACTAACTTTAAGTGTAGAAAACCCGACCCCCTAATCTCAAGTTACGACCTCTTGAAATCTCCAAACCCTGATTATCTAAATTCATCTCACTACAATGTGGCATCCGCCACTTGTTTCATCTGACGTGGCATTAACATGATGTCAATATGGCACTGGAACAACTCTTTGTTTCGGGGTTTCAAACCTTTCAAGGCATCCTTCATCGTCCGAGCTTCACTCCTATGGAGCAACAACATTCAACCTTGAATATTTCGACAATGAACCACTCATCGGATCCTTCCCAGATTCAATCGCTTTCGAGTCTTACCTTCAATGGCTCTGATTGTGTCGACGTCTCTAACTTACATGCTAGTTAACGCCAAAGTCTTCAAATTTTCTCACTGTACACGAATGGGAACCAAAAGGATCCATGAATGAGATCTCATCTTACCTCCCTTCAGATCAACAATTGTCATTAATCCTTAGGAAATTATCGTCGTTGGCACTTGTCCCCTTCCTTACCTATGGACCATGCTCGACATTCTCCGACGAACGATCGAGATATGACGTTCTCCAGATATGACGATCTAAATCACCCTCGACGCCATAAGTATTTATAGACTCTTCATGACCATTCACATCTCATCAATCATTTTACTGACCTGGCACACATCACCCCTATGGTTATTTCTGGTTGCCCATTTGGCTAGTATCGTCACCATGATTCCATCCCTCCCTCTTATCACTTTATCTAGGATTTTCTAGGGATCTACGATGGATATTAACTCTCTCCCACACACTCATCAATGACCCTCATCAATCCTCACACCTTTATCATCATTAACACTCTTGGCCTACACACAACCTTACCAACCCTCATGTCTCGACGACGATACATCTAGAACTGACGATCCATATTTGATTGTTCCTAATCCTGAAAAATTGATGGTCCTAGTCCCATCTCTGGAATATCATCGTCATATTCGGAGTTTATATAATTCTTGGCACTCCATCATTCCCGACGATATGCCTTTCCCGACGAAGGGTTGATATTTACTCATCCTACCAAATCAACAGTTGTAAACCCTCCCGACTTGTCACATGATTTCCTTACTAATTAATGCCTGCCCTAGGGACTTAACCAATTCCATGATTCCTTGAAGTCTCTACCAAAACTTCAAGAATTGGAAAAACACTGGCTATAAATGACCTTTCAATTTATCAGAGGTGGACTTCTTGCATATCTTGTAAGCTTTCCACAAAAGATTGGGATTTTCCCCAGGACTTCAAGCCGTCCAATTCTCACAGGGATCTCTCTGGTCAATGGGACACTCATGTCATTGTTTAAATGATTTTTTGTCCATATCTTTCAAAATTTCTTCAAAGATACAAGGTTCTTAGAGATACAAACAATCCATACTCATTCATTTTCACAATTTAACAAACCAGTTAAAAACCATGGCAACACATTCCAATTTCTCAGGAACCCAAATCATTA
This sequence comes from Picea sitchensis, assembly GCA_010110895.2. Classification (NCBI taxonomy): domain Eukaryota; kingdom Viridiplantae; phylum Streptophyta; class Pinopsida; order Pinales; family Pinaceae; genus Picea; species Picea sitchensis. The sequence continues at coordinate 5,683 of SNQJ01S0104707.1, forward strand.
GTTATAAACATTTGCATTTCCTATTAAAATCAGACAATTAATTACATGCACACATATTTCCTACATAATTTGACAGTTCAAGTCAAACAATTATCTATTCATGAAATTTCCAACACCAACTAACTGAGAGAGGATTCCTTTCCTCCCAACCCTAGGCCATACTACAGAGTACCTTCCTACAATACACCACCCCCATGCCGATCCATGATACCAAAAGGGGACGATTCAACTGGTTTCCAAACTTAAGATAATATAGTAAGGTTACTCTCCTTCCTCCACCGACAACAACATAAGTTTCCCCCTTCCCCCTGAGCTTGGGGTCTCTACAGGTTTATCAGGTGGTTTCTCAACTAGAATTCCTCTGTAGAATGGATTTCACTCTCTACTAAATAGTCCCTCAGTGACCCCCCCTTACAAGTGTCAGTTTCTATCTAGTAAGTACCAAGCTAAAACACTCTAATGCTCCAGTTTAGGATTAAGGTCTTCTCTATCCAGGGTGATCAATCTTAGTTTGTACATGCTCCTTATTTTCTTCAAGGGAAGCTTTCCATTTTCTTCTCTTCTTAAATCTACGCCCATAATCACCTTTTCTTACTACGTCATTTTTCTCTGTGATTCTATTGCTCGCGATTCTAGTTATTTTTCAGCGTAACTCCTTCCAAGCTCCTTCATGCTATGTGCTTCCTCTCTTTTTTTTCTCTATTATTTGTATGTGTGTGTCCTCTCATGGTGTTTTTCCACCTTTTTCCTCTTCTTCTTCAATCTTCTTAGGATTCCCATGGAATTCCTGCAGATGCAACCTGCACTCTGAAGTTCCCACTCTTAAGGGGAAAATCATGGTGTCTTGCTATTAGGTCATTCAGTTGGCCCCTTTCTCCTCCAAAAGACCAATACATCAACCCCATTTAAATTCCTTAACCAATTCCATAACTGGTCACGTGGCTCATTCAGATCGGGTATGCTGGAAGGTATGAGTTTATGCTTAGCAAGAATAAATTAGATTGTTAAACAAGATTCTTGTTTCTTCATAAAATCATTTTAGTTCCACCTTACCCGACCACATAATAAATCCCTTCTTTATCAATCCCCACTTGTGTATCATGGCCAGTACTTTCACTTTGTTCCTTCTCAATGAGTTTTTGGGTGTTTTCATTAGTCAAAACATGATTACATGCTTCATAAACATACTTATATGAAGTCTTAGCATAATTACAGTTATGGTGGAAAACAGGGTGTTACATTATGGATATTGAATCAATAGAAGAGGGTATCATCACCAATGTCTATAATGGTCCCAATATTATGGAAAAGACACTAGAGTTTCTGGAACTATTGCAAAACCTAGGCACAATGATGGTAGAATAGCCCTAAATCTTAGAGGGATATTTCAACATGATTACCTCTCTAACTAAGAAAAGAAGGGGTATTAAGCACTTGGACAAAGTGACACCATAATATTCAAATAGTACACTATTTCAAGATTACAAATGGTGGGCATGGTCACCCATAATGGATGTCATACCTAGAAGAACAAAAGAAGAGGAACACATTAGATTTTGGTAAGATTGGACTAATTTCTAGTGGATGAATCCCTTAGAATGAGAACCATTGTATCATTTGAAGTAGAAATTATACCTAGTGCAAGATCTAATCATTGGCCAATTTGTCTTTCATGGGAAATAATTTTTCCTCCTAAACCAAGACCCTTCCTATTTGATAAATTTTGGTTAGACCACCTAGAATTCAAAGAAAACATGAAACAATGGTGGAAGGAGGGGGATTCATCAAGGGGAAAATTAATGTATCAATTTCAACAAAGATTGAAGAATCTGAGGTTCAAACTCAAAACCTAGAACAAAGAAGTTTTTGGAAACATCTTTCAATCTCAAAGGGATTTGCAGAAACAAGCAAAGGAGGTGCAAATAGCTATCATCAAGGAAGGAAAGAATGAGGAGTTAGAACAAATGGAGTAAATGTTGAGCATTAGGTATAAGGTAGAGATAAGAAAAAGGAGATTATTTAGAGACAAAAATCAAGAATTAGGTGGGTCAAAGAATGTGCATGAACTCTATGTTTTCCACAACTCTATGAATAATATAAGGCACTTGAATTAAATATTTTTCTTGCAAAATGATCAAGGAGAAAAATTAGATCATGCTGAAATAGAAAAGGAGCTCAAATCATATTACCACCATCTCTTCTCTAATCCAAAAGTAGAGAGACAAGAAGCTGCAAGATCAATCTTGCAACAAATCCCATAGTTGGTTACCCTAGATCAGAATGCTAGATTAATGAGAGAAATTACTATGGAGGAAGTAGAAATAACAATAATGTAGATGGAATCAAGGAAATATCAAAGAACAAATAGATTTGCAACAGATTGCTTCCAAAATTGTTGGTCAGTGGTGGCACAAATGTTAGTCGGGTAGTTGAAAACGCTAGAGCTACACAAGGAATTTTTTAGGCTTTCAAATCTACCTTCCTTATTCTCATTCCCAAACAAGATTGAGATACCACTCCATATAAATTAAAATTAATTTCAATGTGTAATGTGATCTATAAAATCATCTCAAAAGTCATTGAGATTAGACTAAATCATATCATGGTCGCATATCACCTTTTATGAGTAGGGAGGACACATTGAAGGGCATTGGATACTAGACGGGATCATTGTAGCACATGCAAATATACACTCCTTAAAATTGACAAAAAATCAGGTATGTTAATGAACTTGATATGTCCAAAGCCTTTGATAATCTAAATTTGTATTTTTAAGTTCCAATCCTAACTACTTTCAGATTCAGTCTATCCTAGATTTGTTGGTTAAAAAATTGATCTCTTCATCTTTTTTTCTCTATCTTATTCAATGGATCCCCTTCTTCCCCCTTCAACCTTTCTCAAGGAATTAAACAATGAGATCATTTGTTTCCTTTCTTATTTATCCTTATTGTAGAATGGAATGGGAGAAGTCCACATCAAGAAATTTATAATGGAAATCAAGGTCTTCATATCATCAATAACGTATATCCCCTCTTCCATTTTCAATTTTTGGATAGCATGCTACTTATGGATCATCCTTCAACCAAGGAATCATCTTCTCTAAAAGTGATTCTATATTCCTTTTTATTAGCCTTTAGTACTGTCAATAATAAACAAAAATATCTAATCTTTTTCTTTGATAACCCTCTGATCTCTCAACACAATATTGTATGAATATTATGCTTCCAAAAATGCACTCTTCCCTCAAAGTACCTTGAATTTCCACTCATTCAAAACATGATGAGAAAAATCTCATGGGAATATCTTATTTCCAAGTTGGATCATAAACTCATTTCCTAGACTTTTAAATCTCTTAACATCCAAGGGAGAGTAACCTTGCTCATATACGTTCTACATTCCATGCCTCTGTACCTTTTGTCAGTTTTGGCAGCACCATCCAATATTCTCAAATCCATAAAGGTAACCAAATATCCTTTCTTTGGGGAGGAATAAAAATGAAAAGAAAATGGGCCTTAGTGGTCTAGGACAAAATTTTCCTTCGAAAAAAGTGTAGGAGGGATAGGGATAAGGGATCTTCCATCTCTAAGTAATTTGTTGGCCTGGAAATCCTGGTGGTGATGGCTAAACAATAAGGCATAATTATGGAGTCAAACATTGCATCAGAAATATTTAAGGTCCGAGGTAGAGGAGTAAGATTTAATAAGAATGGATAGACTCATGCCAAGCTCATTGATATGGAGAAATGTATCAAGGTACAAAAGTTTAGTCCAAAATAACTATTTCTAGAGAAAGGAATTCTACACTCTGTTGGAATGATTCATGGTAGAAACAGTAAAATTTGAGTGGGAAGGCCACCCTCATACAAACCAAGGAGTTCTTCCACTCTTTGAACTAGCATTTTTTCATTCAATACTAGGAGGATAGTCAGGAAGTAGACCTCGAAGGATGGTGCACTTGGAAATCACAAGATACATGGCCACCTTTCATATCCCAAGAGGATTTATCTCTCTTGGAGGAAGAACTAAATAATACAAGAATATGATTCAAGCATGGACAAGACATCCTCAAACGAGCCAGATAGGAGGAATACCATTTTTTGTCAAAGAGGATTATGAGTTGAAACAAAGGCACAAATACCTTGATAATTCTTCGATATGGAAGTAAATTTATACCCTCGGGTTATGGCCAAAAATATCCACCTTCCTCTATCTATTGTCTAAAATAATGGTTATGACCTATGACAAAATTCAAACAAAGGTATTTGAGGGACCATCAATATGCCACATATAATCAAGAAGAAGAATCAAAATAACATGTATTCAATCAATGAAAACAAGTTGAGATCATGTGGGAGAGATGTGCGGAAACCTTTAAGAAAGAAGACATAAGAAAAAGTGATATCCTTGAAATCATAAAAGAATGGTGGTCCTCCCTCTTCGAGAAATTGATCTTAAACAAAATATGGAAATTGTTTCCAGGATTTCCCCTTTGGGGAATATGGAGGGAATGAAATCATCGTATCTTCAAAGATAAATAGTGAGGAGTGGATAAACTATGGAGGGATATCTCCCAACATATAAAATAAATTGTTTGATCATCTTCTTGGTTATAAGAAATAAGAAAATGTAAATTTCAGGAGTAGAGAATCCTCTACACTTAGGACATTGACACTAGAATCCTCTAGGAAAAATATTCATCTTCCCCTCTCAAATCCCAATATCTAGAACTTTGATCCCCTCCTCCATTTGAATTTATAAAAATTATCTTCAATTGAGCCTCAAATAGAAATAATCTAGGGCGTGTTGGAATATGATTTGTTTTTAGGGACTCCTATGGAAAATTCCTATGGGTGTATATTGAGTTCCTAGGAACCCATACAAACAATGCAGTTGATTTGGAATCTCTAGAAGGGGGCCTCCATATTGTTATATCTCAAATATATGAGAAAATGATGGTTGAAGGGGACTCACTCATATTAGTGAATTGTCTCAAAAGACTGCTAAATGGAGCTATATTAGAAAAGTTGAAAATTAATTAGAGGTTGGCCTCTATGATAAGCGTAAAGCAAATCACCTAGAAAATAGAATAGCCAATGAATTCAAGCAACCTAAAAGAGGATTTCCTTTGTATATAGGGCTTGGATATAGAGACCCCATATTGGGTGTCGGGGGTGAATTCATTGGTTAGATTTGATGCATGCCAATCCAATTGATAGGTGGAAAAAATCCCATGATGGAAAGTTTTGTGAATGAGGGAGAAGGGAAACAAAACATTATAACTCAACTCTCTTATGTGTATTTTTATTCACCACATCGCATGAGCATTAAATCCTATCCTAATCAAATGATGAATATGAATGGATGGGGTCTAAAAAACACCATGAAAATAATTGACAAGCTAAAGGGGAATTCTTGTAGATCTTAGGGAAAGAAAGGGAGGTTAGTTAATTATGTGATTTTTCTATGTTGTCTCTATGATTTTTATGTATTTTCAGTCTAATATTGGACTTCATCGAACATTATCAAGACTAGGGGCCTACTTATCCTTGAGTGGATCTATATTCTCTTAGAAGGGCCCGGGAGGGGTCTGCATATCCTTCTCATTGACATATGTTTATCTTGTTCAAGGCACATTTAAATTTATATTTGAACTCCAATGTTGAGAGAGTGAGACTCGTCATCAACGATGGGCTTGAAGAACCCATTTCTACTAGTATTCATTCAATCAGTGCCTTTGGAAACCAAAAAAAAAATGAATATCTCCATGTATATGAATCACAACTACCATGAAGGGAAGCCTATAATAGGCAAGACTAGTGCCATAAAAAGAGGTAGATCTCAAGGCTTCTAAGGCCCAATTGAAAATAGTGAGCATCAAATGGAAACTTTCGCCAAAAGGGATGTCATGGAGGCAACAAAGTGTTACAAGAAACAATTTTTATCCTTGGTCAAGGATGAAGTTAAGAGAATAGAAAGTAGGGTTAGGGAGAATTGGGACAATACATCTACTAAGAAGGTGGATGATGATACAATAAATTTTATTTTGGATATGGGATTCTCTAGAAGTAGAGACACCGAATATTTTAAGATGGTTTAACTATATTGGCATAACAAATCGTTTATTACTTAGGTAGTTGAAGAGAAGGGGATTCCACAACAAGGATCTACTGGCAAGAAGCGTCAACAGCTAAAACAGTTGATTGAATCCTATAAGGAAGTGTTTCGAGAGCCTCAGGGAATGCCACCCATGACGGAGGTTGAACACGATATTTAGTTGTTTCCTGAGTCACCACTGCCTAACATTGGACTTTATAGGAAGTATGTAATTGAAGTAGATGAAGTAAAGAATAAGTTGTCGTAGTTGTTGGATCAAAGAGTCATTAGACCCAATACATCTCCATGCAGTTCACCCATCATCATGGTGCCAAAGAAAGATGGAAGTTGGAGAATGTGCATTGAATATCGTGCCCTGAATAATATCACCATCAAGAATAGATATCCTTTTCCGAGGATTGATGACTTGTTGGATCAACTACAAAAATCCAAATTCTTCACTAAGTTGGACCTTAAATAAAGTTACCACCAAGTGATGATCAAAGTAGAAGACATGTGGAAGACAACGTTAAAAAAAATTCAAGTTTTGTACGAGTGGTTGGTAATTCCTTTTGGATTATGTAATGCACCTACAATGTTTATGAAACTAATGAATGATGTGCTACATACATTCATTGAATTTTTGTAATAGTATACCTAGATGACATACTAATATTTAGTAATACTTGGCAAGAGCACTTCTCACATGTGACACAGGTACTAGAGACCTTGAGGAAGAATCAATTGACTTCAAACTTGTAGAAATGTGAGTTCAAAAAGACTTCCTTCATATATCTTGGACACATGATTTGAAGAGGATAGATTAGGGTAGATCAAGAGAGGATTGTAGCCATCACCCAATGGCTTATTCCCACCATTGTGATAGAGATTGGGAATTTCATGGGAGCAACTTAGTATCTAAGAAATTTAGTTGTAAACATCTTGACAATAGTAGTTTCATTGCATGTCATGACTGCCAAATGAAATAGATTTCATTTGGGCAAGACACAACAAAGAGCATTTGAAGAATTGAAGAAGAAAATCAGCGATGCTCTAGTGTTAGCCATGCCAAATTTGCAATGAAATTTTGAGCCAGAGAATGATGCTAGTGGATATACGTTAAGAGTAGTACTCATGCAAGGAGGAAGTCTTGTGTGTTACCATTCAAAGTTGTTTCATGGAGTAGTGCTTGACTACCCCACATATGATAATGATCTCTTTGCGATTGTACAAGCAGTGAATAAGTGGAAGCATTACCTCTTAGGGAAAGAGACCAGCATACACATAGATAATTAACCCCTTTAATATCTATAGATTTAGAGCAAGAGAGACAACAAGTGAGGCATTACAAGTGGTTAGGATTCTTGTAGCAATTCCATTTACTAAGTAAGTACAAGAAAGGATCCAAAAATAGACTAGTAGACATGCTCTCTTGACCACCAGTAAAGAAGATTGAAACAATTGGAAGATAATGCAAATTGGGCCTTTCAATCATGAACTTGTGGGTGAATATTATGAGGGATATGAATATTTCATAAGAGTCTACAAGAAACTGAACAAGGGGTTGTTCGTTTTCATGGAAGGAAACAAATACCACCTCCAAGATGGGTTGTTGTACAAGATAGACACACTGTGCATACAATGAGATAGAAGATTTCAATTGATGAGAGAAGCACATACTTTTAGAGTTGCAGGGAATTTTGGTGTGACAAAGACAGTGGCGAATTTTCCACAATATGTGTATTGGGAAAAGATGCAGGAGCAGATGGAAAAGTTTGTTAGAGGTTGCATTCTTTGCAACACTAGCCAACCAAGCAACTGAAAAATTGGTTTGTACATACCATTGTTGGGTATGTGTTATATTCTTTGCACACCTATCTCTAGTGCTTGCTACATTGTGCTGGGTGTGAGTGGGTTCAGGGGTAGCGCCCCCAAGAAATGTTTTTCCTTGAGCAACATGTCACATTTTTTGCCTCATTTTTCGTGTCACCTCGATTTGTCCATTGTTGGGAGGTTTTTTGGCATATGGTTTTTGCCGATGGTTTTCTATTTCTAGTTAAGAGATTATGGTTGTTAACTAATCTAGGTAATTAGGTTAGGGTTTTGGATGTTGCAAGATCCTATATGTATATTGTATTGTAAACAATGTATCACCATGAATGAATATAGAATATGTTGGTTTTCCCGGTTTTGGTTTCCAGGGGAAAAATCTTTGTGTAATGTGTGTACTTTACATTGTATCTTTTATGCTCTTTTATTGAAAATTTGTTTGCAGCGAAATATTGTACAAGGTTGAAATCTACATTTGGTATCAGAGATTTTTTGGCTTAAGGGGGACTCCTTTGTAGTCCAAGGTTTCTCTCCGGACTGTGATAAGCCTTGTTACAGTGGGAGATTTGTGGTATTTATTTTTCAGGTGAAAATAAATGGCGAGCAGTTCGAAAATGGAGATTGAGAAGTTTAATGGGAAATGTTTTGAGTTGTGGAAGATCAAGATGGAATATCTTTTGGTGGATAGAGATCAGTGGATAATGGTGGATCTAGGTACTACACCTATGAGAACTTCAACAAATGACTGGAAAAAGTTGTATTAGAAGGCAAAGAGCACAATCTAATTATGTCTCTTAGATTCAATATTACTGAATGTGTCAGAGGAAGCTACAACCAAGAATTTATGGGATAAGTTGGGGAAGTTGTATCAGTGTAAGTCCATATTAAATAAACTATTCCTGAGAAAGAAGTTGTATAACCTGAGGATGAGAGATGGAGACTCGATGGTAGAGAACTTGAACACATTCAATACTGTGGTAAGTCAGTGAGTATATGTTGAGATTAAAAGTTTAGATGAAGATAAGTGTATCAATTTATTGTGCTCTTTAACAGACTCATGGGATAGTATGGTTGTGGTCATAGGTAGTAATACAAATTCCTTGAATTTTGATGAAGTGGTCTCATCCTTATTGTTGGAGGAGATGAGACAGAATGACATGGAAGGACAGAACACATATGCATTATTTTTAAGAGGATGCTCCCAGGAAATAAATAGATCTAAGTCCTCAAGTGGGAGATCTAAGTCTGAGGGTAGATCTAAATCTCCCGAAAATTTTGTAAAGGTATGTTTGATATGTGGAAAAGAAGGGCACTACAAGAAGCAGTGTAGATCCAAAGTTGAGAAAAAGAAGGGATATGAAGAATCTCCTTCTACAGAAGAAAATAACTCCAAGGAAGAAGGAGGGGATGTGTACTTGGATTCTTCAAGCACACATGCAGATCATGAGGCATGGTTGGTTGACTCAGGTGCATCCTTTCATATGACTTCCCGTAGGGAGTGGTGTTATGAATATGAAAGGTATGATGGAGGTAATGTTTTCCTAGGTGATGACTTGACAACATGAATCATAGTTCGAGGAAAATTCAAGTTGAGGATCATATATGGAAGGATTAGAACACTACTTGGTGTTCTACACATCCCGGGATTGGCCAAAAATTTAATTTTTGTAAGAAAAATGGACGATGCAGGGGTAAAAACAATATTTGAAAAGGAAACTTGCAGGATGGTTCGAGGAGCAATGGTGTTGCTGAAGGGAGTTCAGTTTGGAACTATGTATAAGATGAAATGAAGCATTGTTATTGATGGGTGTAATAGTTCCATCGTTCCTGGTATTGGAGTTGAAGAAGAAATAATTTCTACAGTTTCTGGAATTTTTTTTATGTTGTGGCATCAAAGACTGGGGCATATCAGAGAGAAGGGTCTTCGACTGCTACATTGTAAAGGTATGGTTGAAAGTATGTCTAACTGCTCTTTGTATTTTGATTTATGTGAAAATTGTGTATATGGGAAGCATAATCAAGTAAGATTCTCCTCTGGTGCAATGAGGGAAGAACAAATTTTACAGCTAGTTCACAGTGATGTGTTTGGACCTATGTCAGTTCCATCATTGGGAAAATATGTGTACTATGTCTCATTTATAGATGAATTCTCAAGGAATACTTGGATATATTTCCTCAAGAATAAATATGAAGTCTTTGATAGGTTTAAAGAGTTTAAGGCTCTTGTTGAGAATCAAATAGAGAAAATAATTAAGGTGTTGAGGATAGATAATGGATGAGAGTCCCGCGGGAATGATTTTGAAGAATTCTATAGGAAGTGTGGTATATAAAGGAAGAAGACTACTCTATATACACCTCGGAAGAATGGAATTGCAGAAAGGATGAATAGGACACTGATGGAAAAAGCAAGGTGCATGATCAGTGGTGTTGGGTTAGGGAAAGAATTATGGGCAGAGGCAGTGGGTACTGCATGTTACTTGGTCAAAAGATCACTTTCATCAGTGTTGGATGACAAGATTCCACAAGAGGTATGGAATGGTAAGAAGCCTTCTCTCACACATCTCAAGGTGTTTGGATGTGAGCCCTATGTTCATGTTCCAAAGGAAAACATGAGTAAGCTAGATAAGAAGGTTGAAAAGTGTATCTTTATTAGGTATAAAAATGGTCTCAAAGGTTATAATATTTGGAAACTAGAAACTAATAATTTTGTGTATAGATGAGATGTGGTATTTAGAGAAATGAAGGATGTTGTTAAACAGGAAGTCCTACCAAGTAAGGAAGAACTAGAGAAAATAGAGTTTGATTTAAAGGATGATGAATCGAACTCTACAGAAGAAGAAGATCCTCATACTCCAGTATTGAGGAGATCAGTTCGAGAAAGAAGGCTACCGGAAAGGTATACTCCATATGATTTTTGTTCAAATTTTGCTTTGTCTATTACTGATGATGATCCTAGAACTGTTAGGGAGGTAGTGGAATTAAAGGATGGAAAACTCTGGAAAAAGGCCATGGATGAAGAAATGACATCCTTGGATAAGAATGAGGCTTGGGATCTAGTGGAGTTTCCAACTGGAAGAAATACCATTGGAAACAAATGGGTATTTAAAACGAATATGAATGCAGAAGGAAAAGTGGAGAAACAAAAAGCTCGGTTAGTAGAAAAGGGTTATTCCCAGGTTAAGGGAATTGATTTTCGTGATATTTTTTCTCTTGTTTCCAAGTTAATTTCTATAATATTTTTTTTATTTGTTGCTGCTGAATTTTATTTTGAAGTATAACATATGGATGTGAAGACAACATTCCTACATGGGGATCTGGAAGAAGAAATCTATATGAAGCAGCTAGAAGGATTTCTTGTGAAGGGAAAGAAGGAGCTAGTATGCAAGTTGAAAAAGTCCATGTATTGTTTAAAACAATCACCAAGGATGTGGTAGCAAAATTTTGATACTTATATGCCGGGACTTGGCTTCAGAAGAAGCAAAGAGGATCATTGTGTGTATTTTAAATTAATTGGTGATCATTTGATTTTTTGGTCTTGTATGTGGATGACATGTTGCTGATAGGAAACAACAAGGAGATTATCCAGGATGTGAAAAATCAGTTGTCCTCTAAATTTGACATGAATGATCTCGGTGCTGCAAATTTCATTTTGGGCATGGAAATTAAAAGAGATGGGAAAAAGAGGAAACTCTGGTTAAATTAGAGAAAATATGTCGAGACAATATTGTAGAGGTTTAATATGCAGGAATATAAATCAGTCAAGGTCCCTATTCTTGTTGGTGTAAAGTTATCTGCGGTTCAGTGTCCCAAGACACAAGAAGAGGAGGAGGACATGTCTCGTGTTCCATATGTGAGTGCAGTTGGTAGTTTGATGTATGCAATGGTATGTACTAGACTGGACATTGCACATGCAGTGGGAGTTTTGAGTAGGTATATGTCAAAACCAGGGAAGGAGCATTGGACATCAATAAAAAGGGTTTTCGGGTATTTGCGTGGAACTGCTAGCTATGGATTGTGCTACCAAGTAAGATTGGGATTGGACTGAGTGTTGAAAATACATGGCTTTGTGGATGCATGTTGGGATAGAGATATGGATCGTAGGAGGTCTACAAGAGGGTATGTGTTTAACCTATTTGGAGGAGCAATCAGTTGGATGAGCAAAAGATGGGATGTAGTGGAACTTTCAACTACAAAAGTTGAATACATGGAAGCCACTCATGCAAGTAAGGAAGCAGCATGGTTACAAAGATTGTGTTCAAGTATTGGGTTGGTACAACAAGCTGTAAGAATAGATTGTGACAACCATAGTGCAGTTTTTCTGGCCAAGAACCTGGCTTATCATTCAAAGACAAAGCATATTGATATTCAATATCACTTTGTGAGAGACATGGTTGAATAAAAGAAAGTGTTCTTGATGAAGGTGGACACTTTGAAGAATACTTCAGATTCATTAAAAAAATCTGTGAG
>SNQJ01S0104708.1:5486-30242 GCA_010110895.2 Picea sitchensis
AGGAAACACATGTTTCCCACTCAGACTGTATATGTTCCATTTTCAATATGAATTACTAAATAATTGCTTTACCATGGTCACATGGCAAAGGATAACGTGTTTTGTCTGTCGGTGGTGGTGGCTTTCCATCGGGAACATTGATTATAAAACCACGTGAAACTGAAACCCAGCAAAGTAAGCCGCCTTGAACCAAACCATGGATACTTCTTACCGCGTAAAATTGAAACCCAACGAAGTAAAAAACCGTCGTGTACCAACCTTTGCTTCTTCTTTTCTATATTAAGAGAGATTGACCATAGAAATCCCAAGTATTTTCAACAGAACTAGGATTCTTATTTTTGGTCTGCAGAGGAGAGGCCAAGGATATATATATCCGAAACCCAACAAATTTCAAATTCGCAGGCAATCGCGGGTGTCTTCTATGGATTCGCAATATTGAAAATTGTTCTGAATGATTGAGAAGAACATCTTGTAATGGCAGAAGAAAACAAGAGCACAATCGAATCTGCGAGAGCATGGGTTTCCCAGAACAAGCTCTGAGTTGTTGGTAAGTGCATCTCAACCTCTTTTCCATGGATAATTGATGTTCTTGTGATTAGGTATCAGATCCCTTATTGAAATGTGAATGATTTGATATTCTCAGGAACCCTATGACTGACTGGGTTAGTTAGTTCCTTTGCGTACAATTGGTCTCAACAGAACATGAAAACTAATGTTAAGATCATTCATGCAAGGTACTTTCTTCCTGTGCCTCATTCTTGATTTATAAGTTTCTAAAGTTCAACGGATTTTCTGTTCGTCTGGTAAATACAAGGGTTTTGGATTTGCCCTAGAAATTGTGTTTCTTGGATATGATAAATTGTGAAGCAAAGAGAAATGCAGAGAGAAAAGAATAGAACAGTATATTGAAATGTATGAAGAAGTACTGAAGAAGTTGAAGTACAAGTTGAAGTACAATGCAATGGGAGATGGTTGAGCTAAATAGGCTCAAGCAAGACAAAAATAGAAAGTACAATTGTCCAGTACAGCTGGCAGTGTACAGTCAGACTGTTGAGGGTACAATATATTTAACACTCCCTCTTAGATTCAACAGTTACAATCATCAACACTGACTATGCCTAAGTGCTGTCTCTGAAAATCAAAAACTGACTTTCCTAGTGGCTTTGTGAAGATATCAGCAAGTTGATCTCAAGAACCACAAAATTGTAGTGCAATGTCACCATTATTGACTAGCTTGCATATGAAATGAAACCGAGTGTCAATGTGTTTACTTTTCTTAATGAAACACATGGTTCTTGGATAATGCAATTGCTGATGTATTGTCCCAGAAGATAGGAGTTGGATCGCTTACTGTTTGTGACATGTCTTTCAATAATCTTCGACCACCTGACTTGACAAGAAGAATTGCTTGACTACATACTACGCCTACGCTAAAGATATTGATACAATTGGCTACTTCTTGGATGCCCATGAAATCGGTTAAGTGCCCAGTTGAAAAACATATCACGATGTGCTTTTCACATCATCTAGGTTGCACGCAAAATCACTATCTGTGTAACCCGGAAAGTTGATTACAATTAGATGTAATGTACCATAAGCGGAAATTGAGAGTTCCTGCAACAAATCTCAAAATTCGTTTTGCCATTCTCGAGAGAATCTTCTTTGGGTGATTCCATGAATCGGAAACAAGGCTAGCTGTATACATGATGTCAGGCCTAGTTGTTGTAGATACAATAAGCTATACTAAACTTTTGTATAAGTAGAATCCAACAGTGGGACCTTCATCATTCTTGCTTAATTTAGTGCCTAAAGGTATGGGTGTTTTTTGCTGGATTGCATCCTTCCACATCTTGAAACCATTTGATGAACTTCAATGCCTAAAAATATTTCATTATGCCAAGATCGTCATCTCAAGCTTCAGTTACATGGCATGTTTGAAATCTGTTAGCTCTAGATTTTCTGTGTAAATCATGTCATCAACATATAAACATACGGTAGTATTTTCACGGAGTGTCTGTTTTGGTATAGAAGTGTTGGTTCATTTTGACCTGTTGAAACCACTTTTGATCGGGTAAGTGTCAATTATTTTGTACCAAGCTCTTGGAGATTGCTTTAAGCCATACAAGGCTTTCTTCCTTAGATACACTTTGGTGGGTGCTCTTGGACTTCAAATCCAAGTGGTTGTTGATGCGACATAAGCTTCTTCTTCTAAGAAACCATTTAGGAATGCCGACTTGACATCCATGGTATACTTGCCATTTGTGTTGTCTTTCTATGGCCAATGGGGAGTTAAATGTCTAATCTTGCTATTGGAGTAAAATTTTCACCATAATTAGTACCAGTTTGTTGTGAGAATCCTTTGGCAACAATTCTTGCCTTGTGCTTTTCAATCTGTCCCTTTTCATTTTAGTTTGGTTTTGTAAACCCACTTGACACCAATACTTTTCTTGTGTCTTGGCAAAATCAACAAGATCCATGTCTTGTTCTTCTCAATGGAGTCAATTTCTTAGTTCATGGCTTGAACCCAATGTGAATCCTTAGGCACTTCCTTAAGGATGTAGGTTGACATGACATTAAAGCAAAAGATTGTGTTGCTCAAAGTAATCCAACTATTGATGGATTTCTCACAAACTTCTCACGATTGTAGTTTGAGAGAATGATTCTCTGTTGGAAGTGGAGTTATCCTGTGAGTTATCTGGTTGTCCTTGGACTTGCAATCTTGGAAGAAGGTGTAGGAGGTGCTTGTTGTTGAATTTTCCCATTGTTTTGAGAACATGGCGATAATGGATTTTATTTGTCCACTTGTTGATTTTCGGACTCATTCCAGAACTGATTTTTTTCAGAAATTGTACATCTCTGCGAGAATTAATTTCTTGGTGATTGGATGTAAATCATGTAAGCTTTAGATGTTTCCACATGTCGTTGAGGAAGCCGTTTCTCATAGATTAAATCGGCTTCCTTGAATTCCAAAGGGTGTCCAAGTGATCCTTAGATGAGCTACATTGAGCTTTGTCCCCTCCATGCTTCTCGGGGAACTTTCATCTATAGACTAGTGGTTGGTGATCTATTCAAAATAAGGCAGGCATGCTCTTGCCCGGTAAAAAGTATTTGGCAGACATTTCTCTTTGAAGTGTTCTTTCCATATTCATGATAGTGCGATTTTTTTCTTTAAACCACTCCATTCTGCGTAAGGTATACCTTGTTGTTACTTGCATGATGATGCCTTGAGATTTCTGAGAAATTTGCAAAATTCTCGGGATTATATTCTCCTCCTCCATCGACTTAGGTACTTTGAAATTTACCCTCGTTTTAAATTACGCCTTGAATTCTTTGAATTTTTATGATATTTTAGACTTGTCAATAGAAAATGATCCATATTTATCTGCTGAGAATCATCAATAGCGTTAAGGCAAGAAACTTACCACCTATTGACTCTGTTTGCATTGGTCCACATGAGTCAGTGTGAACTAGTTCAAGATGTTGTTTAGCTTGATTGGAAGACTATGGAAAACTGGATTCTCTTGTGTTTTCTAAGTATGCAAGACTCACATGGAAATTTGCTCTTCTTTAAAAATAGGTAGACCTTTGACATGGAGTTTTTAAAGAAGACTTAGGCTCTGAAATGGTAGATGTCAAATCTTGTATGCAAAACCATTGTTTCATTCGTGGTTGATGCACTCGTGCATAAGGTTGATTCAGATTAGGTTAAATGAGGGTGGGGAAACATCCTATTTGGAGTCATAGAGATTTCAATCAATTTTCTATTGGGTTTTTTATCCTTAGATTTTGCAATATGCTCCCTCAAAAGTACCTTATATCCTTTTTCAATGGTATCCTACATAACAAGTTATGTTTCAAGTCCGGAACATGATAGACATTACATATGTCTTTCTTTACATTGTTTAGTAAGAATAGGAACACTTCCTTTTCCTTGAGCTTTGACTAAGTGATCATTTCCAAGTGTAATATCGGATGAAATTGAAGAAGAATCAAGGAGCTACATGAAAGTAATTCTTTGTTTTTGTCATGTGATTCTTGCATCCAACGTCCGACCAACCCGAGGAGATCTTTAGGTTGTTGTTTGGTTTTGTGGCATGAGGAGAAACATACCTCTTGAGGTGTCTCCCATATGATTTGACATATTATGCGCACGAGGCGATCACTGCTTCTTCTTTGCATTAGGATTCATAGTGCCCATACTTTTGCAATAATAGCATTGTATGCTTGATTTGTCATTTGATCTTCTCCCTCTTGCCTCTTTGAGGTGGAAGTCTATCCGATTTTGTTGTTGATTTCTTTGACCTTGGAATTCTGATTTGAATATTGTTGTCTATTTATTCCCTCCAGTGGTATGGGGTTACCTTGATTGTTCCCTCTTCCTCTACTTCCTTCCTCTACCTTTCCCTCTTAGGATGAGGAATTGAGTTTGGAAGGCATTGGAAGTTGACTCATCGTGAGATGTGATGCGGTCTCATGTGGTCTGAGAGAACCAATGTAACTCATCACGGTGAAAATTTTGACGGATCCTTGGATTCAAGGATGGTTGTTACAACCATTTCAAATTTCTTGGGTAGACTTATAAGAATTTTCTCAACAATTCGATGATCAGTGATGGTTTCTGTCCGGTCGATCACAGTTCATGATTCCCATGATTTTGGTCATGAATTGATCCACAGTTTCAAACTCTGTCATCCCGAGAGTCTCAAATTGCGTCCATAAGATCTGCATTTAACTGTTTTGACCTTGTCACTTCCCTGGTAGGGAATTTGAGGATGTCGGAGCTGTTTGGAAATTACCCGGCCTTTGTGATTTTCGAGAAAATCGGAGAATCATCCACGAGTTACGAATCGAAATTTGCGGCTGTTTTCTTTGGTCCTCGAGTTATGCGCAATTCTACGTACATTTGTCATGGTAGTGAAGCGGTTGGATCTGGTTCCACATATCCAAGATCAGCAGTTCTGACATTCTTGTGCTTGCAAGAGCGACCTCATTAGAGACCAAAATTAGTAATTCTTACCAAGAAGAATCCGACCCTGAGTCGGGCCAAGATTGCTAAGGCGATGCCATGTTTTGAATTAAAAATAGAGGGAAATTTTATATTTACCTCCGATTGGTGAAACGTCGATTTGACCCGATGTGATAGGAGCTTATCGGACTTGAATTGGCCCTTGGTCTCCTTATGTCTTGACCTTGGCTTTAATGTTAAAGTGCTACGGGCTTTTCCAGCTCTTTGACTTTCAGATCGTCGAAATGTGAAAAATTGCCTTTAGACAATTCAACAGTCCAGATCTACCTGTGATCTGACGGTCCAGATACTATCCCGGGATGTCTCATGGGCCGAGTTCGAGTTACGATGTCAGTTTTATGACTCCTTGATTTCCTCGATCTCCAGATTCTGGAATGGTCTTTGTGCTTTGAGACTTTTCCGATGGCTTTGATAGCCTCAAGCTTATCCTATGAGATAAGAGCGGCCACGATTTCTCCTCGGGATATCGCTGATTTGAAATGTTCGGACTTCTAAGTCTCACGGATCGCGATTTGTGAATCCAGTAAAGCGATGGACTCTCTTATCCGGGATTTTCGAAAGCCTCGATCCTCGCCCGCAGCGTCCTCAACGGATGGATGGCTCAAATGCGTTGGGGATTTCAATGGAAAGAAACACGATCACTTGTTCTCAGGATTCACAATTTTCGAATCTGGAAATAGCCGATTAAGCCCCTTTCATACCGGACTTTTCAGGAGTCCACAGTTCATACTAGCGTCCCTCAGATGGGCCGGTCTTGATTCAACCTTGGGATATTGTGACTTGCGATGCTCCAAATTCTGTCAACTTGAAACCGCGAAATTTACGTCAACTTGAAAGCATACGCTTTAATATGTGAAGCATCAAACCATAAGATAAAGTATGTGATATGCTTGAAATAAACACTTAGGTCGTGAGCTTCAATGAGTGTGTGTGAGATGTGTGCAAAAGTGTTCTAGGCCGTGAGCAATGTGAGGCACAAAACCACCAAATGACAAAGTGTGAGGTGCTAGAAATAGCAAGTGAGCAAAATATTGAAGCTTGGGCCGTGAGCTAAAAGGTGCTAGGCTGTGAGCTCAAGTGTGCTTCAAAAATGTGCTCAAAGGTTGACCATTACCACATCTAGTTTATGCCAAGTTACTATAGTGAAAGAGTTTTACTGGGAAGTGAAGATGAAACTTGGTAAGTGTGAGATCTCCAAAATGCTATTGCCACTTCACATGCATCTAAAGGTTAAATAACTCAAAAGTAATAGATCTAAAGCATTAACCACATCCAAATTATCTAGCCATAAATCATGAGATGTAAGAGCATATGAAAGAATATGAAGAAATAAAACTTGCAAGTGAAGACTATCTAAGATATATCAACTAAACAAGCATGAAATCACCACAAGTTAATTTCCTTAGGCCAAGACGATTTTGGGGATGACCCCCAAAGGTCTTGGAAATAGTGAGTTTAACACCACTAAGATATAATTGCCTGAGAAAAGGGAGCGTAGGTCTTATGTCTTCAAAATACATGAAAGAGACTAGATAGGTTGTTGGCTTGCCTCCTCGGGCAAGAACTATCTTAGTATTGATGATCATTATTAGATTAATTTTATGAGGCTTTAGAAATGAAAGAACTTGAAAGAAGCACCACTACTAAGGTCAAGGTGGTGGTAAGCCTCCCGATTTTGACCAAGAGGGTAGCTTAGTGATACAATGACTTAGAAATGAAATAAGAACTAAGCTAATAAGTTATATGGACAAAAGAATAAGTTAACATGAACAACTAATCTAAGTAAGGTTTATTTTAGGGCCCAAAAGACTTAGAAAATGTTGCAGAAAACTTAGAAAAGGAAAGAGAAAAGAGGGAGGGAATATTACCCAAACCAAAGAAGGGTTGTTTGGAAGACCTCCTAGGTGTTGTATCGGCTTATACCTTCAAAATGTGCTTGGCTGTCACTTAAAAGCGACGAAGCAGCTTGTTGGAAATCTTTTGCAAAAACGCAAATTTTATAAATTCTGTATACGGAAAATTTCAACAAAGAGATATGATATAAAAATTGATTTTGTGACCTATCTAAAAGTTAGAAAGCTACAGAAAATGATATGGAATGATAGCAATAAATGAGATGTAAAACCCATTGTGAGGAGTTTGAGCAAGCCAAGGTTGAAATGTGCTCTAAAGTCTCTTCCAAACCCTAGCCTGTGAGGCAGGGCCTGCTGAGCTCAAACACAATGGATCTATAGCAGGCATAGTATGATGATTAGTATAAAAGCTTGAACTAATTCACAAACCTATCTAATCAATCAACACATGAATACATCCCAACACTAGTAATACATTTGATCTACTTTAATAAACTAATTTATCAAAGATACATGCATATAAAATCATAAAATGAGCAAGGAACAAGATCACCTCGTGTTATCTTGATCCACAAGTTAATCTTAGAAATCAAAATGTCCTCCAAAGCTTTCTTTATTCATCAAAAATGGTAGAACCTTGGGCAACTAATTGCTCCAAGTATCTCTAGAGAAAATAGGTGAGTGGAAGTTGGCAAGAAGCAAAAAGATGGCAGGTGGTAGTATAACAATAGCTCAAAGAATGGTGAGTAGAAGAGTGGAGAGAAGCCTCTTTATACCCCAAGAGGCAAGGGGTGACTTGGATCACTTCCAAGGGTCAAATCAATGAAATTTGGAGGCACAAAATCTCAAGAGGAGGGGCGCCCCACTTAAGGTTTAGGAGAGAGATTGATGAAGTGTAAGGTTAGATCTTGTCTTGGGATGAGGTGAGAGTCCTAAATGGGGCACACTTGGCATAAGAGGAGGCACTTGCTTAAAATAACAAGTGTGGTTAGGTTTTGGGTAGACGGAGTGACTCTCTAACCATAAAGGCATGAAATGAGGAGGGAGGGCGTGAGATTAGGAGAGAGGTAGTTAGGTTTAAGGTTAGGGTTTTGGTTGGGGGTTAGGTTTTGGTAGTCTAGGAGGGCACACCACACATTGTGGTAGATCCCAGCACTTCGAGCAGTGGAGATCATACTAGAATCCAGCATCTACAAAAAGAGTGCTCTCCAAAGTGAACACGAGAAATTAACATTAGTATACATTCATATACAAACAATGAAATCAATAATATAAACCACATTTACACCAATGAAATTTGCTAAAAATTACAACAATGGAATTACAACATGAACATGGTACGAAAAAGATTCTAAATTACATATTTACATTTTACAACATAAATGGATCTATGATACATGAAATAGACCACAAGTATACAACATTTTTAAATGAAATAATACAAAGATTGAATATACAAGGAGTAGGGTTGGAGATGCGTTCTGGAGGGTGTCCCTTTGGACACCAAGTTGTTCATCTGAAGAAAAGTTTGAGTTGTTGCCCATTCATCATAATGTTAATGGGCTCACCATCAAATTTGGCTGAGATGAAAGGAATTTGGCCCTGCTATTTCCCCGATCAAGTAAGGACCCAACCACAAGCGGTCAAATTTTCCATGTTTTGCACGGTTTCTCTGCGCCTTTGTCCCAAGGCGTATCCCCAACCATGAAGTCACATGGGTGACATGTCAGCTTTCTTACTGCTTTGGTTACGCAAAGTCACGATCATATGCCTTTCTTACGATCTCATCTAACTTTCGATGATGCGGTTACCACGATTACGAAATGCATCCGACACGTGGAGAATCCTCAAGCTGAACCACCATAAGTAGGAAGGCTATGGTGTACTGGCAACCTAGCTTCGAGTCCATAAACTAACTCAAAGGACTCTTTCTGTGGTACATTTTTCTTTTGTTATCACAGCCGACCCATAATGCATGCTTGCTCTTACTATCCCAAGATTTTTTTGTTTTCCCCAACTATTTTCTTCCTATGGTCATTCAGTTTTTTATTACTTGATTCTTCTTGACCATTTCCTTGGGGATAGTAGTCTGATGCGTAACTGATAAAATAATGCGTGTTGAAACAAAAGATGGCATCTCGATGAACCTTGCATTATCTATTACTATTTTTGATGGAACCCCAAACTTGGTTATAGTGCAATGTACCTAGAGTCATCACCACCTTTAGGTTCTTGACTTTGTTGGAATGGCTTCCTTGTTTGTAGTAATGTCTGTGGTGTGAGGTTATGAATAACCATTACTTGAATTATCATTGAATTTCCAGATGAAGTCCAAATATTCTTTGAAGATTTTCTCTGTTGGTTGTAAAGGTAGTCTTCTGAACTTTGCTCACATGAAAATATGACATGGCTCATATTTTCGAACAAGCTGATGCACATCTGAAAGGGTGTGGGTAATATCTTAACTCTAGGATTTTGGTGAAAGTAGTTTTAGACAAAATGTCTACCTAAAATCCCCATGGAATTCATCCACTAGTTTCTTTGATTCAAAATCATCCACACATCTAAGGATAATTCCATGAGGATTTCTCCATCCTAACCCATCTCTAGTAAGAATATACTTGATTTTAACCTCCAGGCCATTTCTTGTGTCTACTAGATGGCTTGGACAAGTTAGATTCTTCAAATAATAAATAATGTGTGTGTACCATTCCACTTGTTCGAGTTTTTGTAAGTTAGGAGGATGATACGTATTATTGATTTTGAAACCAAATCCAAAGCCCTTTCATTGCTCTCTGTCAACATCTTGGCCAATCTTGGCCCTTAACTAACGAGTGGGTTTGATTTCCAAATCCATATTCTTGGATCTTAGCAATCCATCTACCCCTTGAGCTGATCCTTCCACACAGTGATAAAACATCCTTGACCGCCGGACTAGGAACATAACCAATCACCTTGGAATGTCAGGTGAAACTCTGAAATGTTTGAGAGAGATTTGACTAAAATAAGCTTGCTTCTCAAACTGGGATACCAAGTTGAATTACTTGAGGCCCCTCTTGAGAGTAAGCAATAGGTTGTTCATGGCCTTGATCATTTTCTGAAGAAACACACTAGCAATAGTGTCTTCATGAAGCAAAGGAGAAAATCCGAAACTCCTTATCATAATTTGGGTTGACATGGACGGGAGCTTCACATATGGCATTCTTAAGTAATCTCAAAAGCTTGCCTATTTTCTTCCTTCCATTCAAATTTAACATCCTTCTTAAGGCTTATAAATAGGTTTCATAATTTCCAAACGCCAGTTAGGAATGAACCTGGACAAAGTTAGTTTGTTCTAAGAAGGATTGTAAAGCTTTCTTTGTGGCAGGCTCACTAGACTTAGAAAAAGTTGGGGATACCTTGGGAGAATTAGTTTGACCTTTATCTTTGTTTCCCTCCTTTGGTATGTGTAACCCTTGTACCAACCATTTCACCAATTTGTTGGGGTGTGGGCTTGGGGCCCATACTTCTCATTGCTTTATCAACATTCCACTCATGAAGTTTCCATAACTTCCATGATCATGAAGAGTATCCATCAATCATACCTCCCCATAATAATTCGCCACACATATTAATTTGTTCCCTTCCATAGTCACCATAGCAATCTTCTAGAAAAACAGGACAAGTGGACTCCTCATGAAACTCACCACAAGGTCTACAATATGGTATAGCTTGATGTTCTATCAAGTTGGTGGATTCAAAAGGATTAGGTGTGGCCTTTGCTCAATCTGAGGAGGGCTTTGATCATTATGGGGGGGTCTTCTAGTCCATTTATCATTTGGTCTATGTGGAGGCCCTATTAGTTTGATTCCTTTCCATGTGATCAATCTATTTGCATTGCATTCAATTGGCTCATATGATTGGCTTCCATTTGTTTTATCTGATTAACATGATTGATTTCCATTTGCTTGAGTAGTTTAGTGAACTATCCATCCCATCATCGGCGATGATGGAACCTTTGTTTCCTTCTTCTTTTCCTCATTTACCTTTGAAGAGGAAGCTCCTGTAAAACGAGGAATATTAGACTTCCTAGCCTCCGAGCAAATTTTGTTCAACCCTTATGGCTATCTTATGTGCTGTAATTAAATCCTGAGGCTCTTTATCCACCAGGGCATACCTTATCTCACCTTCAAATGCTTCAACATAATGAATCAAGATAGCAGCGTCTTTGGGTTTTATGTCTTTATGCATGTCTTTCACCAAGTTATTGAACTTAGTGTTAAATTCAAGCATAGTCTCATTTTCTTTTCTTGATAGTGGTGAGGGGCATTAAGTTGAAACCACCATGGTGTTCCTTTTGATCACCCATCTCTTCCTAAATTCATCCAATATTTCCTCGAGGGTCTTAAACTGATCTACCGGAAAATCGGAGAACCAATCAAAAGCATCACCCTCAGGTAGTACAAATAATGTCATCCTCACATCTTCATGATTATGACCTCTACAATACAGTTGAACACACTTCTCAAAACTCAGGATGTGTGACTTGGCAGTTATAGCATTGTTCCCTTGAAAGTTAGGCAACTTATCAATAGCTTTTTCGGGGACGGTGAGGGGCACCTTGGATTGTACGCAAAATTCAAGGTGTTAGAAAACTACCCATGTTTAAAGTTAGGATTAGGGATGGGATTATTAACAGTTGGTTGATTTTTTTTTGGGAACAAGTATTGGATATCGATGGGGTGCTGCGTCTCCAAGATGTTCAAGGTGTAGCCTCCTAGATGGAAGGCGGTTTATCCTCCTCACATAAACTGTTCGGGTTCAGGAAAGGACAAAACAATCCTTGTGCAATCCTCCTAGTAGTATACCTCTTAGCGGGGAATTATTCCAGTAAGATTAGCCACTTGACGATTCACACAAAGCTAGCCAATAAAAGGTTCAAAGAATTTTAGGACTAAAGTTTTTATTAATTAGTTCTTAAAGGAATAAGAATAGTTAAGTCGGTTAGACCAAGGATAAATGACTTATCCCGTGTGGCGCCAAAGATGTTACCCGTCCTAATGCACCTTGTAGGCGTGAGCTAAGTCCTGCTCACTTAGTGTGCCCTCAGGGCGCTAATCTGGGTTCCAAGTCCCACCTTGTCACCTTGATTGGAACTTCTTCTTCCTTCTAGGCTTACTCTAGGGAAGCCAAGGGGGTTGTCCCTAAGTTGCTAAGTTAATTTTAGAGTTAAGTGTTCTAGGAGTTAGTTTTATTTTGTTATAGGTCAAAAGGAAAACTAGCCTATGAATGACAAGCAGCAATGCGAGTGCAATTCTAAGTCTAAATGAGAGCCAACCCTTTCCTAAGTCAACTAAGGACCGATTGCCTAAGGTTGGGCAAGGGTCAGCTTCACGTTTTGGGGTGGTTCAATTACAAGAAGTGTTACAAGTAAATCAAACTAAACTACCCCAAACCAAGATTAGAATTATACAAAGAATGGTTAAATCCGTCCATCCGTCCATCCGGGCCTCCATTCAGTCCATCCTCCATTCCATCCATTCCATCCATCCTCCATTCCATCCTTCCATCCATTCCTTCCATCCTCCTTCCTCCTTCCACTCCATCCTTTCCATCCATCCTCCTCCTCCTTCCTTCCATTCCATCCATTCCATCTTCCTTCCATTCCATCATGTCCATTTCCATCCTTCCATTTCCATCCATCCTCCTTTCCATCCATTCCATCCATTCCATCCATTCCATTCCTTCCGTCCTTCCATCCATCCATCCATCCTCCTTTCCTCCATCCATCCATCGTCCATTTCCTTCCGATCTCATCCATCCCCATTCCATCCCCATTCCATCCATCCTTCCTCCATCCACTCCATTCCATCCATTCCTTCCATCCTCGATCCACTTCCATTCCTCCTTCCATCCTCATCCATCCATCCATCCGCCTCCTCCATTCCTCCGTCCTCCGGCCCGGTCCATCGTCCGTCCATCCGTCCATCCGTCCATCCTTCCTCCATCCTTCCTTCGTCCGTCCGTCCATTCCATCCTTCCTTCCATCCGGTCCGTCCGTCCGGGTCCGGTCGGTCCGAGTCCTTTCCATCCATCATTTCCATTTCCCCTCGTCCTTCCTTTCATCCTCCGTCCTTCCTCCGTCCATCCATCCATCCATCCTTTCCTCCATTCCTCCATCCATCCAGATCTCCTCCATTCCATTCCAAGAATTTAGAATCTTTGGGGTATCAGATATCCCAGTAGAACCATTTATGTCTTCCACATTGATAAACTTCATGGCACATGAGATGACCCACATCTTGAATAGGATGGGATTAGGATGGGGCCTAACTCAACTCGGCACCTGGAAAACGCGTTGGGCCTTGTTTGAGCATTGTCACTTGGGTGTATTTGGATGCTTCTGCGGGGAACAGGGTGTGCTATTCCATTCATTTTGAGCACAAATACCCCTATCTTTCTCCCAAAGACGAAGTTTTTACAATGTTTAGCTCAAAAAATAATTAATTAATTAAATTTTTAAAAATTTAATTAATTAAAAAAAACTATTCTAGACTTGACGGAATTCCGCGAAACTTCAGACACTGTCTAACATGGTCATTCACAATAATCCTAAGAGGTTACTCAGTGAATGAGACCACCAGAGCGCCTTCCACCACTTTGGAGGAAGTCAATGGAGGGAAAAACTCAAGGGAAGTCGGCCAGGAGCTTGTCTGGTCGACAACCTGAGGATAAAAAACCCTCGATGAAAGGAACTCCCCTAATGGATCACCCAAGGTACCTGACCTAACTATGACCCATGCAGACATTATTACATTATAAACCCACGCAGGGGTGCAGAAATTCCGTTTACAAAAATTTAAGTGCTGGGGTATCAGATACCCAGTAGAACCATTTATGTCTTCCACATAGATAAACTTCATGGCACATGAGTTGACCCCTGTGCTGAATAGGATGGGATTAGGATGGGGCCTAACTCAACTCGGCACCTGGAAAACGTGTTGGACGCATTTTGAACGTCTGTCACTTGGGTCTTCGTTGGATGCTTGCAGGGAACACTGGCAGGCGAACGTGGACGCTGACGATGGGGAGCTGGCGAGATGATTGGCGCAAATCGGCATGGAACAATGAATGAGCGACGACCATGTGGAATGGTGTGGTTGGCAGAGCGGTGATTGGGAATGCGTGGGTGCCAGTACTCGAGAGCTGAGGTGTAAAGGCGCAAGGGTGATGTGGCAAAGAGAAAGGACATGGAAGCAGAGGGGAGTGATGGGTCAGGGGTAAATGACTAACGGTGGGGGGGACATGGAGTGGAAGTGGAATACAGATGTCAAGAGATGAGAGGGGGGAGAAATGACAATGGACAGGGATAGGCGTGCGGTCGAGCGAGTGGAGGACAGGTGTTGGCGAGAGCACGGGTTTGATTCCCCATTTTGGTCTCCCCTTCAACCTCTCCCTTTGGTCGGTGTAACCTCCCTGATTTCCTCTTTATCTGTTAAGGTAGTTTCCCCTATTGTTACTCTTTCCCCAAGGACTAACAATAGTGTCAACCGCTTCATCCTCTTCTTATATTCTCAACAATTCTTTCTTCGGCCATTAACCCATGTTTACTCCTCAATACTTACCCAAGCATTGAGTCGTTCACCTCTACTCTCATAAGTCGACTCTGCTTCCTTCGATCGGTGGTAGCGTACTCCTCCCTTTACAGTTGCTTCTACAACGAAACTACTGCTTCCTCAGCAGTTTAATCTGCCTGCTTCGTACCCGATGACTCTGTCCTTGTTTTATATGCCTCCTACTCTCAATAGAAACCAGCGTCAACGTTGATGCATGCCTCAGAGTTATACTTTTGATGCTCATATTAAGTAGTTATACTTTTCGAGAAATCATGTAATATAGCCAAAGTGAAGTACCTCTTTAATACACACAGTGTATTTCGTGTCCGTACGTGCTATGTGTGTAGCCGCAGGCAGCTTATGTATCCCACCTGTAGCTGAAGGCGGTTTATTCCGTCTTCCTCCCTTTGTAGCCGAAGGTGGTTATTGTCTTTCGTAGCTTCATAGCATCCCTTGCCTTTCGTTCTCTTCCTTTTCCTTTCATAGTATCATAGCATCCCTTGCCTTGCCTGATGTTCACTTCCCTTGCCTTTCATAGTATCATAACATTCCTTTCCTGTCGTTCTCTTCCCTTGCCTTTCGTTAGTAGTTTCATGGATCCCTTGCCTTCCCTTCCCTTGCCTTGGCTTGTCTTTGTTCTGATTGCTTTCCTTTCGCTAGCATGGCACCTTCCCTTTCACTGTCTTCCTTGTCACTCAAGTATCTAGCATCCAACCCTTGTAAAATAATCCTTCAAACTCAACAATCATCCTTCTCAGTCTAAGCACGTTAGCATCAAACCCTTTCCCTTTCACGATCTCCTAACTCTAAGCACCTGAGCATCCAACTGTTATACTCTCTGCTAACCCTGACCCTTGGCTTAGGTTTTCTATGGCTTAGCTTATGTAACCGAACGCTTGACTTGTCTCTCGCTTTGCTTTGGTTGGTGAACCCAACCTATGTCTTAGCTTGTCTATGGCTTTGTTTGTTAAACCCTTCTCTTTGTTATTGATTATAAGTGAGAGAGTGAGTGTGAGTCCTTTCCTTGGGTTAAAATGGATTGTTTGTTTTGGGTGTTCTAAAGCATTATTTGGTTAACCCGACCCGACGCGTTCCATTGCTTTGTGTGATTTTTTTTTCGGGTATGTGTGCTTTGTGTGGGTAAGAAGAGGGTATAGGCAGGTCCTCTCCTCCTGGTGAGTTGGTTTGAGGCATAAGGTGTTTGAATCCCTTTCCTTATCCTTTCCTTTGCTTTGCTTTTCCTTGAGTGTATCTGTTTATGAAGTGAGTGAGTGGGTAAATAATCTAGCTAGCATGGGAGGGTTGTACCATATCCTCTCACGCTAAGCCCCTTAGGCCCATTAGCATGCGACCCTCCCTGGTACTATCTCCTGATGCTAACTTCGGGTAATATAAGAGTAAGAGTTGTGCCTAACTCTATGTCTCCGGCTAGTAAGAGCTAAAAGTCTGGGATTGTCTGGGCTTAAGCTAGATGAACTTCCTCGGTCTGGATCTATGGTTCTCCCCAGATAGGTTAGGTTAGGTTGTTCTTAATTTTTTCTTTCAAGGACAGGGAAAGCTCCGCAGGACACATCATGGTCAGATTAATCCCTTCTATTTCAATTAATTCCCAAGATCTTTGTTAGCCTGCCAGGGCAAGATGTTCCTTGTCTCAAGTAGTATGGCTTCCCCTTAAAGGCGAAGATCTATCTAAGCCTAGTGGCTGAATTGAAGCTTCTATGAAATCAACTCAACTTGGTAATTCAATAATCAAACCCTCCTTAAATATTATGCGGTGACATCAAACATCCTTAAGTATCGAAATCCTCCCATACCTTAACCCCATGCCTTTAGAAAAATTAGAAAACCTTTAACCAAGTATCTAGTCAGTGATAGTTGGAAGAAATTAGAGTGGCGTTGTGATGATCCAACTCAATACAAAAGTGTACCTAATTACAACTTGAAAGAATGTTGCCACCAAACTACTCATCCACAAGACTTGCTCATCCAATGGAGGAGGGCAAGAAGACATATCCTTGTGATATTGTGCACCCACTGGAAGAATAGTACCATGACATATCAAAGATGATCCCCATTATGCCCGTTATGAACATTGTTGCAAACATGGATGATCTCAAAGATTATGTGGTCGGAACATCATACATCCTTGAGTCTTGAAACCCTCCCATCCCTTCAACATTTGAGTATGCATTATTTCTCCCATGAGAAAAATTTCACCCCTAAATTTTTCATTGATAAAGAGGGAGATTTTGTTGCCTTAACATTTATTTTGTTTGTAGAGTAGAGTTGTACATTTTTAAACTGATGTGTCATCAAGGATCTTGGTTGTGATTCACCATTAATGTTATTATACGTTGACACTAATTTCCTTCCCTTTTTCATATGATCCAACATCTCCTTTCATTAGTACCTAGACAAGGAGACTAATTAATGTAAGGAGGACGTATCCTTCACAAAGTTATTTTCTACACTTTCCTAAACAATGTCAAGAACAATGCTAGCACACTTGGAAGGTGGAACTATAACATTTACATAATCAAGAGGCCAAGGATAAGCTTGATCCAAGATTGGTTCCACCTAATGGTGACCAATCTTAGAGTCCTTCAACCAAGTTGGCTTCTAATATATGCACTTATTTGCATGAGAAGCATTATGAGCTTTAACTTTCAGACATGAAGTAAATGGTTGCACTCAAAACAAATCCTATAATTATGTTCATTATGCAATAGTTAGGTCCAACTACAATCATTATAACTTAAAACAATTTTTCTTTGTAGATCCTTAATCAAATTAGTGTCAATGTATTTGAGCTATGAAAAATGCCAACAAATTTTTTGTTTCTAGAGCAAGGCAACAAGCTTACTTACAACATTTCAATGGCCTTAAGAGAGTTCACATTTCAATTTTTAAGAGGCTAGCTAAGCTTTCACACCAAAATTGGGATTAAACATAACAATTCAACAAGAAGATTGAAACTTCACCATGAAGGCTTTGTAAAGAGGCCAACCCTCACCATAAACAAGAGCTCATTACGAATGACACTTGCTTTGTCATGTACCTAAATAAATTCAAGGATAAATTGCTTTGGCACACGGTTGAATGACCACAAAATCTTTCAAGGAGGACCCCTATGATTCAAAAATTCAAATCTAAAGATCTTTCAACTTCAACCCATTGGTATGGTAGTAAAACCCTTCCACCTTGATCCAAGAGGGATCGATATTTAAAACTGACACTAAAGTTGTATTGTCAATGAAAAAGGACAGAAGCGAGGGTTTTTTTTAGTTTCGGAGAAAACCCTCAAATAATTATACTTTCTCGGGCACAACCTTGTAAAGGGTGTATCCATCAAATCCAAAGCCCACATGTCATTTTGGTGCAAAGATTTATGAGAGGTCTTTCAACTTCAACCCATTGGTATGGTAGTAAACCCCTTCCACCTTGACCCAAGAGGGACCGATATTTAAAACTGACTCTAAAGTTGTATTGTCAATGCAAAAGGACACAAGGGAGGGATTTTTTTTAGTTTGGGAGAAAACCCTAAAATAATTATACTTTCTCAGGAACAACCTTGTAAAGGGTGGATCCATCAAAGCCAAAGCCCCCGTGTCATTTTGGTGTAAAGATTTATGAGAGGCCAAACCATTCTCAGATGGAATGAGCTTTCCATTCATTGGGAGGGAAGGGTCATCATATAAATAATCTTGACCACATTGCATTTGTGCATGCATGATCATTAGAGGTAGACCGGATAAAAGGAAGTGGTTAGAGAAAAGCCTCCACTATGCACAAGCTCTCCACTCATTAATCAAGCACATCTTCATGCCCCTTTAATACTTTAACTAAAAGCCCCCCAAATTAAGCACACAAGGAACATTGACAACTGCTACTTGGTTCTATAATTACATCGAAGTTGATTCTCGCATTTTCGTCGTCTGTCCATAGCATATGGATACGTCACACGTTGTTGCCAAAGTCACCGCCATCAGTCGCCCCCAAAACTCGCATCGCTGATAACAATGTGAATGTGTACTACAATGAGGCGAGTTGTGGAAGGTTTGTTCCATGGGTTGTTCTCATGGATCTTGAGCCCGAGACCATGGACAACGTGAGATCAGGCCCTTACGATCAGATATTCAGGCCTAACAACTTTGTTTTTGGCCAGTCTGGAGCTGGTAACAACTGGGCCAAGGGCCATTACACCACACTGAAGGGGCTGAACTCATCGATTTCGTGATGGATGTCGTCAGGAAAGAGGCCAAGAACTGCGATTGTTTGTAAGGTAATTTAACTTTTCTTTAAGTCAATAGTCCATGTTTCCATTGCTGTTGAGGTAAATTAACATTTCTTTATGTAAATAGTCTGGGTTTTAGTTGCTATTGTGTATTGATTTTTTTGATTTAACGGTATTGGGGTTTTGTGGTGCATGCAGGGTTTAAAGTATGTCATTCTATCGGGGGTGGAACAGGGTCTGGAATGGACACATTGCTCATATCCAAGATCAAAGAAGAATACCCAGATAAGATGATGCTCACATTCTTTGTCTTCCCTTCTCCCAAGGTCTCAGATACAGTGGTGGAACCCTACAACACAACGCTCTATGTTCATCAGTTGGTGGAAAATGCAAATGAGTGTATGGTTCTCGACAATGAGGCCCTGTATGACATTTGCTTCGAGACACTCAAGCTCACTACTCTTAGCTATAAGTAGCATTGAATCTCACATTCTTTCATATTATGCTTAGGGTCTAGGGTTTATCAATGGGTTAATTGGGCTTAGGGTTTACGGTTTATCGATGGTTTAATTGGGCTCGGGGTTTGTCGATTTCTTATCTGGGTTTTAGGGCTTACAGTTTGTTTGGTTTTGCAGTTGGCGATTTGAACCATTTAATCTCCGCGACCATGAGTGGAGTGACATGTTGCCTGAGATTTCCTGGTCAACTGACCCAACATGCCATCTGTTCATCTGTCCAATCCTTTCATTAGCCGAGGTCCGACGCGAATCCCCCTGCTACCATGATGCAATTGGGTTCGGGTTTTCTATCGTCGATCGATGTGACATTCAATTCCATCTCGTACCCGCTCTTCTCAAGCTGAAACTCGAATGCAACCACTAATTCATCGAATCCGGCTCTGGCAGCGTTTGAATCGAACATGTTAGCTCACCTGGAAGGCCTAAAACAAGCAGCAAAAAACACCCACAGTCACTTGGACCTAGATTGGCTTCACAAGGCCATCCTGCTCGTGCTCTTCACTCACTCCTCCGTCACCAAAACAATACCAGAATTGGAGCTCCCTTTGGCTGAAAAAGACGAAAAATCAATCATGAGGAAGATACTCATCATGAGTACATGATGCGCCTGCTATCCACTGATATTGAAAAAAAATCTCAGTCAACACACAAAATAGAAAAATAAAATAAAAAGAGAATGAAAAGGAGCCAGAAATGAGACACCCATCTACCCAATGTGAATATAACAGCGTATCAGTTGTGTGAAAATGCATTGAAGCAAGTGTAGCAGAGAGAGTGTATAGGGCAGGTCGTCTAAAAGGGGTAGCAGATTGAGAGATCTCTAATACAGGAGGAGAGAAATGAATAGGAAGGTGTGGTAAAGCAATGGAAGAAGTAAGTGGGTTCCTCCATGAATTATGGTCTGCAGTCTCTAGGATTACCCCACATTGTTTGAAAAAGGTGAGTTTCCCTATATTTATTTTGAATTCTTTTTCATATTGACCATTTTTCACCACTTCCCATGTCTCCATAATCATATTGCTTGATTAAACCTTGGGAGTTACAGATCACAGGCTCAAGGATCTATGATTGTTGACTTACTATTTACATTTCCATTTCTACCCATATGTAGTTGTCCTTTTTTTGCTCTGTTTCCTTGCATTTTTTATGGTCTTGGAACTGTAATCTATGAATGTATGTGGAAATTTTGGATTGGATCAAATGGGGAATGGTGGTTCTAACTTCTAAGTTGCCTTAGAACACCGTGTTCTCTGACTGCAATTTAATTCTGTTTAAGAGCATTGCTATCATCATGGGGACGAGTTGGTGGTTCAGTTATCCCAAGTAAGTTTTCTGATCAGTCGGGCCTCTGTGCCAGCATATTTATTGCAATGGAAATAACCCAGATTATCCTAATGGTGTTATGGCCAATAACCCAACTGTCCAAAATTCAGTGACAGTTGAAACTGATCTCGTTTTGCAGATTGTTAGAGCTATGCTAGGATTGGACAGTGTTGCTTTGAAAGATAGTTTAAGGTTTCATGTTTGTTATTACAATGAAAATCCTTTGTAGGCTTCCTTTGATGGGACGAAACAAACAACTGCCATTACCTATTTTTTTCTTTGGTTTTGTCAGTTCTTTTGGTGGGTGTCTTCAAAGTGTTTGATTTTGGGGTGTTATTACCTTGCTTCCTCATGATATGAATTTTGGGCTATGCTTTAGTAGGTCTGGTTAGTTCTATAGTTGCCACAAGAAACCTCTGAGGATTGCTTGCATGGTGATGTTGGCATGAACTGATCAGTTGATTTATTAAACAAACAGGGACTCATCATATAGTATTAGAGACGACATGAATTTAATTTCAAGTGTTATGCTGGGTAGATATTGAACTTTGTGAGTTTTGTCAGCGTGTACATGAGCCTTTTGTAGAATAGATAGATGGAGATCCATACAGAAGAGAGTGGTTTACTGTGGGAATGTTCTAATATAATATGTTTTTTCTTGATTATGCAGGAAGTAAAAAAGGAAGCAGTTTGTCTTAGATGTTAATATAGGGATCGACTCAATGGAGAAGAAAAGCAATTCAAAGGTTCAAGGTCAGTTGGATTTTAATGAACCTCTTATGTCAATGAGGAGAATCACTGGTTCTCCCATAGAGAATGAAACAATAGATTATAAGGTGGATGGTACATTGAATTGGAGTGGCATGCCACCTGTATATAAATCAGAGTTAAAATCAGGGCCTTTGAGGAACCCTGGAACAGTGCCTTTTTTGTGGGAGCAAAGTCCGGGGAGGCCTAAGGATGAAGAATGTGTGAAAGCTACTCATAATGCTCCTACCCCTCGAGCGCCCAGGCTTCCTCCTGGAAGATCATTGACCATTAAATAAGCACATACCAAGTCAGCAGATGTGTTAAGCAATGGAGATGCAAAAAACAATGAGCAGGGAAACGGAATATCTAGCAATGGGTTTCAGCAGTCAAATAGCCACCCAAATGCAGATTCAAAGATTTCTGCAAACTCTGATCATGCATTCGCTTCAAGAATAAAGGGTAAATCTAATGGTACAGTTTCAAATAGGCCTTATTCAGTCATTCCCTTCTCTCAAAATCGTGCATATGAAGATGGTTTGGACATGGAGGACTGTGATGACTTCTCGGATGCATTAGAGACACTGTCAAAAACTGAAACTTGCACTGTTGCCTGCAGTGTCAGTCTAGTGAGTGGCATGGAGGATCAGGATCTTAGATCGAAAAGTCGCTTTGTTGATCCTCAAACTCGCAATTTTATGATAGACCAGTTTCTTCCTGCTGCTAAAGCCATGGCTTCTGAATCACCACAGCAGACATCTAGGCGGCCTCCTGTGCATGACTTAACTTTGTCTTTGAACAAGGGAAGAGAAAACATGGAACCTTTGTCGTTCTAGTCTAGGCCAATACATCGTGAAACGAGGGATCAAAGAGGAGGAATATGATGAAATTTCAAGCTTTACTCCTAAGGCATGTGGGTTCTTCCCTTGGCGCTTGAGAAATGCCTTTTGTCATTTAAATCTTGTTTCACACTCATCACGAATGAAGAAGAAAAAACCATTATCTTTGTTACCTACTCCAAATAGAGAAAATGCCCCACGTAATTTGAGTGATGGAGAACTCAGACCCGAGGAAGCTTGCGGTGAATCTGATTTCGTTCCCCCGTCTTCATTTCTTTATGGTGGGATTCACTACCCTGACATCATGAGGCTCCCAGCAGTACAGGGCACTGACCGCTCCAGAGCTCACACAACAGATGTGGGACTCTAAGAACATGATGTGCGTTGCGGATCCTCGGCACAGAAGGTACCTCTCCACTGACTATTATGGCTTGGATTGCAGTTTGATTCAATGAGGTTGATATTCTTAATAAGTAATAGAGTATGTATTGCTGCTTGCAGAATAGGCTTTCGGATCACATTGTGATTAAGTTAAGAGTTGAGATTTTTTAGCATGAGCGGTTGCAAAAGATAAATAGGATGAAGTTGGGACTGCTAAAGTTAGTTTTACAGTGATTGTTGCAGAGGCAATTTAATGGTGGTTCTTCTAATAATATCTTATATTAATGTGTGTTTATAATGATGCATGTGCTTCTGCTTGGTAAATCCTTTTTTTCCTGTGGTTTAGATCCTAAGGTGAATTATTTATGCAAAACTCTAATTTTTTCAATTTTTTTTACTAAAAAACTCTAATTTTGTCTAATTTCAAGCAGACTCTGCTAGTAACCACTTTCCTAACATCTGAGTCTGAATGGAGGAAGTTCTGGATAGAACGTTGTCTAGAAGAGGAACTAGAAGATAATCTGGATTGCACATTGTGATGTTGTCGGGATGATGTTGCCCACCGTGGAAGCCTGGGAGGCCTCTCCTGACTGCTAGTATGGGATTTATGACGGCCATGTCGTTGGGGTCATTGAGAAGTGGTGATAATCCCCCGAGCTTGCACTAATCTAGGGCCTCGGAGCATACTACAAATGATCTGTCACTTGGTACCCCTGGTAAATGAGAGCACCGAGAAGGAGGTAATTCTTTGGCATGACGTTGGTCTATAAGGGGTGACCAGAGAGCATGGGAGTGGATCCTGAGGACCTCTAGAATGTAAAGAGCCAAGCAACACTGGTCGGGAATGAGATGAGATTGTGTAACATCTGTGCTTTTATATCAAAATATAAAATAAAGTAAAATTTGCAATGTAAAAAAATTAAGAAAAGAACACCAAACATTAATTAATATAAACACACATACACAGAAATGTGGCATTACTAAGCCAAGATATATCAATTCTGGCAGTAGCATGTGAGTCTCTGGGATAGATTACTTGAAATGTAACATGTGCATGTAGGCACATTCTGAAATGTGTTGGTGCATTTTTCTATGTTTTTGCTCCGGAACATAGTCAAAAGATGTGGCTATTTTCAAGAAAATCCTTAAAATGAGCAGTTGTTGGTAAACCATTGATTTTTAAAAAATGTGAGTGAATTTCTCGAGTCAGCAAGCATTCTAACTTTTTCTTACCTCTGAATCCATGTTGGCCCTGCAATTTTAGGTAGTTCCACAACTTTGTTAGTCTTGGTGAAGGTCAATAGGATCCATTACCTAACAAGATAGATGTCATTCTAACTTTTTCTTACCTCTGAATCCATGACAGCCCTGCATTTCTAGGTAGTTCCACAACCTTGTTAGGCTTGGTGAAAGTCAACAAGATCCATTTCCTGAAAAGATAGATGTGTGTAACATCAAAATTGAATCTGAACCCTTATCTTGATCCATGAATCCTGACATAAATTGCATTCGGATTTTGGTCTTCATATTATATAAAAACATTGAATACACGTGTGTAAGGTGTCATAAGGTCTCATAAACTCATTTCTTATCTCAACTTCATCTTTATTCCCTTTGTGTCACAAGGTCTCATAAACTCATTTCTTATCTCAACTTCATCTTTATTCCCTTTGTGTCATAAGGTCTCATAAACTTATTTCTTATCTCAACTTCATCTTTATTCCCTTTACTCCTATTTTTGTAACACGTACTGTATTTTTCCAAACTCCATACCGTTGCCTTCTTTTCTAGGTTTTCAAATCTCGTGACTATTCTCCAGAACACTATCTCCTAAAACATTATAGGATCCACTAAAATTGGAGACCCTGAAAAAAAAAGGATTCTAGAAATGGTACAGTGTCAAATGGATGGGAGGCACTGACAATTATAAACAATACTTTCAGACAAAACACTACTATTTTCAATCATTGTAATGTGGCAGGCTAGGAAACAACCAAATACTTAATAAAGTTTATTCCATCAAAGTATCTACAAGGATTTTTAGCTTTATAAAATTTTAAAGTATTTGGTCTTGTTGCCGTCCTAATACACACTTGTTAGCGTGAGCTAAGTCCTGCTCACTTAGTGTGTCCTTGGAGGCACAATGCCTAGGTTCTTAATCCACACTGTCACCTTGACTAGAACCTCTTCCTTCTAGGCTTACTCCTAGAGAAGCCAAGGGGGGCTGTCCCTAAGTTGTT